>PVIH01011612.1:0-68167 GCA_004025045.1 Sigmodon hispidus
TCTGTGGACTTATTGATTGTTTGTGATTTCGTGGATGTATCTGGGGTCCTTAGGTTGTAGTTTTCCCTCTAATACTCTCTGTAGTGCTGGATTGGTAGATAGATATTCTTTCAGTCTGACTTTGTCCTGAAATACCTTGTTTACTCCATCTATGGTGATTGATAATTTTGCAGGGTATAGTATTCTAGTTTGGCTTCCATGCTGTTTTAGCGTCTGTATAACTTCTGACCAAGCCCTTCTAGCTTTCATCGTTTCCATTGAATAGTCAGGTGTTATTCTGATGGGTCTGCCTTTATATGTGAGGTGGCCCTTTTCTTTTGCAGCTCTTAAAATTTTTTCTTTGTTCTGTATGTTTTGTGTCTTGATTATAATGTGGCGCGCTGATTTTTTTTTGGGATCATATCTATTTGGTGTTCTGTAAGCTTCTTGTATCTTTATAGGCATTTCCTTCTTCAGGTTAGGAAAGTTTTCTTCTATGATTTTATTGAAAACCTTACCTGTGCCTTTGAGCTGGTATTCTTCTCCTTCTTCTATTCCTATTATTCTCAAATTAGGTCTTTTCATGATGTCCCAGATTTCCTGAACATTTTGAGTTATGGCTTTTTTAGTTTTACTATTTTCTTTGACTGATACATCTATTTGAGCTACTGAGTCTTCCACTTCAGAGATTCTATCTTCCATCTCTTGAACTCTGCTTGTTATGCTTGTATCGTAGTTCCAGCTTTTTTGTTCAGGTTTTCTATTTCCATTTTTGCCTCATTTTGCGCCTTTTTTATTTCTTCTATTTCAGCTTTTATTTCAGCTTTTATTTCAGCTTTTAGTTCCTGGCATGCTTCTTTCATAGATTTGTTCATCTCTTCCAATTTTTTGTTTCTGTTTTCTTCTATTTCTTTAAGGCTTTTTTTCATATCTTCTTTGAGAGCTTCGATGAACATCAAAAAGGAATTTTTGGTGTTGCTTCCTTCTGTTTCCTCTTCATTGGTCAGTTTAGGCCTTGTATTTGTAGGATCGCCACTCTCTTCTGGAGTTACCATGTTGTCCTTTGTAGTATTATCTAATTTTTTGCACTGACGTTTGCCCATGGCTTCAGTGGTTCACGATTAGATGGGTCCTGGTCAGTTGTGGCACTCGGGTTTGTATGCCTCCTGTCTCCTTTCTGGTCAGGGTCTGATTCTGTCTTTCAGAGACCCCTGCAGTTGTTGATTCGCTCAGTTTGAGGTCGTGGTGGGAGCCATGCAAATTCCCTCAGCAGGAGCTGTGTATGTGGTCAGGGACAGAGTCTACCTGCCCCTGCTCCAGAGAGAGCTGGGATTCTGCAGCCAGCACTGGGTCCCGGAAGTGGAACCGAGTACTTATTTTCAAAGGACTCTATAAATGTCAAATCATTTATTCTTTGTACATATCCTAAAGCATAGGGTAGTCTTGTGATCAATGGAATTAAAGAAAGCAAGAGGGTAAATAATATGTCAATAATATGTCTTAGTATAAATAAATATCATATAGTTCACTAAAGATCAGAACCAAGAACACAGGACATGACATTCTGCTCTATAACTCTCTATGGCTTACAT
Organism: Sigmodon hispidus; assembly: GCA_004025045.1. Lineage (NCBI taxonomy): Eukaryota > Metazoa > Chordata > Mammalia > Rodentia > Cricetidae > Sigmodon > Sigmodon hispidus. The sequence goes on from PVIH01011612.1 coordinate 1,572, forward strand.
TATCTTCTCTGTGGTTCTTTCTCTTCATTAATTTTCCATTTATACTAAACCATAGCTTCATTAGACTTAAGAAGCTGACCCACCCAGGATATGATGGTAAGAGAGAAAATCCTAAGAGCCAAAAATCTATCTAGAAGAAGCTAATGAGAAGTAGTTAATATGAAAGTAGATAGTGGAAATATTGGGGTAGAAAATGTACAAAAAAGGACTAGTTATTGTATGAAGAGATTAAGGTCAAGGAGAAAGGTTAACTAAAATGAAAGCCACGTGGAAAACAGTTGTAACTGAACAAACATAAAACTTACTCTTTCTAAGAAAAAACAATTATATGAAAGAACTCTTGCATGGCTAGAAAAAGTTCATTCTAGAAGCTATTGATAAATTAAACAGAACCCACAGTATCAGGTGTGAGATATATCGTTATGAGTTGTTTCTTAGGGAAGATCCAAAGACCACAAAAACAGTACATACAAAGTTAAACTGAGTGCTTGATACAGCACATATCATGAATATATGACATAACAACAACAACCAGAAAGGCGATTGAGTGGAATTCTCCCTACTGCAGCTAGGTTAATTAACCTCAGAAGGTGTTTGGCACATTGTTGGATGAGAAAAGGTTTCAACAATTTTACTCAGCTATGAGCCCTCTGAACTGTGACGTCAACTAGGTAAGTTAGTGTCATATGTGTGTCAATAATGGAATAATTATTACTGTGGTTACCAAGTACTCTGAATTTGAGGCTCACTCTAGTGGAGGTAATTCTAAGCTGGTATTTTAAATATGCTCAAAAGCTTCTAATGCAGTAGGACCTTGTTGTCATCTGGGAGAACTTAGTTTTCCTACCTAGATAAGCTGACATAGAGTTGAGCTGTGTTTATAGTCATACAAAATAATCATTGTGGCTTAGCAAGAAATGCCTCATTCTGCTGAACAGAGGTCAAAGTAAAAACTTCTGGTTAGACAAAGTGCTGAGAATCAGTAATGACTGAGGGATAAATCCTAAACAAGATTTTTGCACTATCCACTAAGGCTAGAGGAATATTTAAAAAGGGAGGGAAGAAAGAATGCATAGACCAGATGATAAAGGCAGGCACTGCAAAATTTCAATGTCTGAGCAATATCCATTCCATGAAATGATGAACTCTCACCAGCTATGGATACTGCACTGGGTTTGCACAAAAAATGGGCTATATAAACAGGCAGCCAAGAATGGAGGAAGGGCCAGAGGAGCACTTCTGGTGCAACTGAAGTATTCCTACAGAAAGATTTAGAAATAGTAGTGTCATTGCCTTCAGTTGTGTGCTCATTGGTGACCCCACTAGGCTCCCACAGATAGCTCTATACCAATGACAGCACAAATAGACATAATGCAACAAAAATGAGTCATAAAGTTGGGTCAAAATAAAAAATCATGAATTTGAGAAAGGGAGAGTTAAAGAGAGGTTTGGGTTGCAAAAGGTAAGAGACATATAAAAAGAGAGGGTAAAGAGTAATCAGATTGAATTAAACATATGTAGAAAATTGCAAAAAAAAAAATCCTCCCTTTTAAAAGGCAGAAAGAAAATAATAGCTTTGTATCAGTATTTACTTGGTATTATTGAAAGTGAAATTCAAATATCTAAGTTGGTATGAACCCAGCAAAATTAATCAGAGTTCCCAGTAACACATCTTCTATGTATTTTATGATTTTGTATATTAAACATTCCTGGTCATTATAATAAGTGACAAAATTATTTTGTATTCTTTTGGTTGCTTTAAATACATTGCATATGATTTTAAATTTCATCAACAGGAGTCAAAATTATAGTCTTTTCATAATTTTTATAGGAAATTTCACCATTAATATATTAAGTTATTTTATTTCATGAATGGTTTGAATGCAAAAATATGAATTTATTGCAGAGTCACCTTTTTGTGGCTGATAAAGCTAAAATAAAATGCAAACCTCCTTAATATTAAAATGAGCATGCACAGTACTTATTGCATACTTATAAAAATTATAGCTTTCATTTAGTGAGATTTTGCTGTGTCAAGAGCATTGATAAAAAATATTTCATGTGTCAGCTTTTCCTAACATTTTCACAAATCCTCATGATCAATGAGTATCATTAGCACTATTCTGCATACTAATGAACTGATATGTAGATAGATTATATGCCCAATCAATATTGGCCTTATAATTGACTTATAATAATGTTCTGGAAATAATACTTTTTCTCTGATTTTTAAAACCTCATGATTTTACATAACATAGTACTTGCAAAGGTACAGTAAAAGTTCAAGATAATCAATAATGTTAATGCCAACTCTTGTATGTAGGTACAGTAAAGATAATTTGGAAAATGTAATGGTAATATCCTTGACCATTAATAAACTACCCAGTGTTGTCTTGTGAGGTGAAGGAAATATTTTTTGGAAATCTACTTTTCAGTACAGGTAATTTATATATCTGGAATGTCCTTGATATCATGGAGCTAACATTTCTGTTTTTAACTTTGAAGAACTTATATCCTCAGGTGAGAATGAAAAAGATAAAGCAATACTCAGTATGGAAACTAGTTCTTACAAGATTGTTGATAGTATCATTTGAGTGTAAAATGTCTCACAAAAATTGTTTATAAACTTGCTTCCCAGCTAGTTGCTGTATTAGGAGGGTGTAGAGCCTTAATCACAATGTCCCTTTACTGTAGATTTAGGGGCATAGGGACGAGTCTGATGGATAAAAGTCTGACACAATTTACATCAGAGAAGTCTGACTCCTGACAACCAACTGGACATGTCCAGTTGGTGTCCTTTTTCACAACCATGCAAACTGTATCTTTCATACATAAAAAATAAAAAACAAACAAACAAAGAAAACCCCACAAAAATGCCATAAAAAACCATGGGAAAGTTTTTTCTTTAGCTTCTTTCTTCCTAGTGTTGTGTTATAGTGCTAAATAAAATAAGACCATGCACAAGTGGATATTGTGTATGGAATTGCCTCTGTCAAAAACAATGGACTTATGCATAAATAAAATACCAAAATACACAGCAAAGGACATTGTCTTCATGAGCCTTAAATTCTCCTACGAATACAGGGTGAGATCAACTAGTGCTGTAGTGAATAAATACAAGAAGATAAATAACAAAAATTTTCAAGTGAAGGAAAAGAAAGTGAAAGTGAGAAGAAAAAGTGGAGGGTAAAGAGAGCAGACTAAGTCAATTGATAGTTATTTCATTATGCTTTCTAATGGCTATTAAGAACAAATATTTTTATCAACTTATCCTAAATTTCATGTTACTTTCTAAATATGTGTTTTTTTTTCGGGGGGACTTCGTACCCTCCTCCGAAAAATGTCATGTTTGTTTGTGATTTTAATATTTTTTGATATTTCATAGAAGAAATTAAAGAAATGGCACCTTTGGTTAAATTCTAAGAAAAAAAATAAAATTACAGTGGAAGCCAGAAGATACAAAATTAAAAATAAGAATTCAGTTGAGTTAGAAAATAGGAGTCTGTCATAACAAGGGAACTGGAAGATTGCTTAAGAACTTACAGTAACCTTAGGCATAGATTATGAGAATCTAAGAAGATAATTTTGTTGATATATTAAAGAGGATATTCTGTCAATTGGCATCTTTGTTGCACTTGTGTGGAAAGAGCATGAAGGAGTAATAAGCTATAAAGAGACAAGTAACAAGTATTTCCTATGGCAATTAACTTACTGGCTGAGTCAAAAGGAGTGCAGTATGGCGGATTCTCAGAAAACTGGGGATCAATATCCCCAAGGACCCAGCAATACCACTATTGGGCTTATACCCTAAAGATGCACATTTGCACCCCCAAAAGCATTAGCTCAACTATGTTCATAGCAGTATTATTTATAATAGTAAGAACCCGAAAACAACCTAGATGCCCCCCAACCGAAGAATGAATTTACAAACTGTGGTACATCTACACAATGAAGTACTTACTATTCAGCAGTAAGAAAAAATGATATCCTAAAACTTGCAGGCAAATGATTGGATTTGGAGAATATCTTCCTGAGCGAGGTATCACAAACCCAGAAAGATAAGCAGGGAATGTACTCACTCATTAGTGGACTTTTATTAAAAAGCAAAGCATGCCCAAGCTGCAAACCACAAACACTGAACAGGTTGGGATCCGAAGCACCTTGGACCGGAGCCTTAGAGCCCATTCCCTCCAGAGGAACACCTAACTTATTCTTGATAGCAGGATGAGGAAAGCGGACTTGCCTCGAGTGGATGTCGAATTAAGCTACCTTGAGACCTTTGGACCTCCTGCCCTTGCTGGGAAGGAGATAAGGAGTTGGGGAAAAGAGAGAGTGACTGGGAGGGACAGGAGGGGGAACGGAGTTTGAACAAGGCGGGCGATACATGGAAAAAATTGAGTCTTTATTCAAAAATAAATAAAAAATCAATTTGACACACATACACACACACACACAGACACACACACACACATACACACATAAAACAAACACACACACACACACAAAAACAACTTAGGTTGCCTGAAGACAAAGTTAATTTTCTTTCCACTTTCTCACTGTTATTTTACTTTACTCCTAATCTGGCCTGCTCATCATCTTTAAGGTAGGTAAAATCATATGAGATGATATCAAATTCTTGTGGCTAAATCCTTCTGTTTCTGCAAAAGAAAATAAACTAAAAACCAGAAATGTAAAGAAGAAAAATAAATAAACATCTTGAACAATATATGTTTACCATTTTGCATCTGTGTGTAATATTTAATAATAATTTATATTAAACCTAATAAAAATGTGTGTCAGGAAGTTTATGACCAAATGTACCACAAATCATGAGTAAGTGCTGCAGTGAGTATGAATGAATTATATCTGCTGTCAGTGTGTACAGGAGAAAGTCATAAGACACTTTTAGACCCATGAAAGTTTCAATCTATGACTCTAAAAAGTTCTTGCTAAAGTACATGCACTCTCCCTGAGGCTGCATATGTATCCCTCACAAAACCTTGCATTCCAAAATGAATCCCAAAGGGTTAACATTAAATTTCCACTCACATAGTTCTTCAACTCAAGCAGACTAGCTGACAACACCTTAGTATGCTTTTCCATAAAAATTCCATTCCAAATACTGCTCACCTTACACCCTTTGTTTGCAAGATATTTGAAGTAGTAGGAAAGACTTTTAAACAGAGAGGAGATGCATGAAAAGTAGTCAGTGAAATAAAACCCTCATTCATGAAAAACTTTTCTTCATAATATTTTGCAGCCTAAGATTGAACTATGAGCACATCTTCTTTCACATCAATTGTTGAAAACTTTGTATGAGTGCCCTTTTTTTTCAAAATAATTATAGAAGAAAGTGCTCTTGCATAATCTTACATAATATTTCTATACGGTACTGAGGCAAGGAAGCTTTGGTTTTAAGAAAATTTAACTTTAAATATCAGATCAAGCTATATTAAATTGAGAAGATTAATTAAAACTGCTGGAACAAAGTTTAGTCATATATAACATGATGGGAATATTGGCATCAAATGAATGGGAGATTTACTAATTCACAACAAATTCTTTCATAAGGCACTTACCACAGATCTAGCATATAAGATTCTAAATGAAGGTATGGTTGCACAATCCATATTATTGATATTGAGACATAGGCAAACAATAAATCAAACAGAGGCCACTGTGGGCTGCATAATGAGTACAGGTTCATCTTGTGAAACCATTCCTCAGAAAAGATAAAGAAACAACTACTCTGAAAAAGCTAAACACTATTATAAGAAATTCTGTCACAAACTCATTTACAATATTGAGGGATAAGACTGGTTCTCAAATGAATATAAAGTATTGTGTGTGATATCTATTTGGGCATTCTTGTAGAGAAAGCACTCTTAATCTGATAGTGCATGATGCTTTAATGGAAGTTCAGATTAAGAATATTAGTAACATAATTATAACAAGGTGCTTGTGAAAGTTTATCATGTTGGCTACAAGTATGTATTAATCACATTCTAATAAAATGCTTACATGTGTTGTCAATAGACTACATAAAAAGTACATTAATGTAGATAGACATTTAATACTTTTATTAAAAATTATACAATTAGATTTTGAGTTAATAATTTATTAAAGATAATATAATTTCTCAGGTATAATGTTAATGGCAGTACTTTAGAAAATATATATGAGAAAAAATATCAAAAAGACTTTAAGGAACTCATAAAAATTTTAGCAAACATAGAATAAACAAACTATTTTTAAAATATTTTGAAGCACTGAAAAAATACTTTCTTTTGTTTAAATGTAAAAGAAAGAACATTTGGTGTCTAGAAATGTATCTTTCCATGTGTAAAAAATAAGTAAATAAGGGAGATAAAAACTCACATGGAAAATAGCCAAAGATGAGGTGAATAAATTGGGATCACTCCTCACTTAAAAAATAAGAGCATAAATAAAAGCTCTTATATTTAAATATGAAATTTTAAAGCATAAATCAAGTAATAAAATATTGTGGCTCAGTGAGAATGAATGTGTACAAGAATTTCTTGAAAATTAAAACATGTGATAATGCAGATATATCTTCAAAAATAAAAGAAAAAAATTAAATGCACATAAAGAAAGCAATTGATAGATTAGGCTCTATTAAATTATGGATTTATATTTTAAAAAGTCAAACATTGACAAACATAACAGAAAAGTGACAAGTTGAGAGCTGATATTTGAAAAATTTAAAACTCCAAATGAGTTTTTGAGAGTGTATGACATATCACAAAAATGACAGGAAATCAAGAAAAATAGGTATATTACACGAATAGACAAGTCACATAATAAGGGAAAACAAATATGTGAGAAGGAAATGAAAAAATAAGCACAAGGAAATAAATTTAAAACCTCAGAACAAAAGAAGGCTTTGTTATATTGGCATTTTACTAGGGCAAGAATCTGTCTACTAAATCTGCAATGGAAAGTTTAGGTGCTACTGGGATTGCAAGACTGTAACCAATTGCAAAATCTCTAAGTCACCAGTCAATTTTCACTAGATAAACAAAGGGATACTTTGTGCTTAAGGATGGCTTAGTGGTTTAGAGTACTTGTTAACTCTTGTAGAGCACCTCTGTGCAATTTCCAGCACCATGTGATGGCTTTCAGCCTAATCATCTATAATTCCATTTGAGGGGATCTGATGATCTTTTCTGACCTTTGTGTGTTTTAGGCACATGAATGATGTATGTATATTCATGTAGGCAGAATCATTCATACATACAAAGTACAATAAATAAATGTTTGAAAGAAAATTGATATCCTTTGATATATCATTGTCCAAATATTGTGACAAGTGCCTACAAAGATTTAGACATCAGGTTGGATCAAAGTAATATTTTATACAAATTAATTTAAATTTAGATATTGGTAAAATGAACCAGTTCTTTCATAATATTGTTCTACTTTTTGATATATTTTTGGTGCCTTTCTAAACAGCATATTTTTGGTGAACAAAAACAATTCGATATGTGAATTTTATAATTAGAACCTATGAACAAATTGCAGAGTATATCTTCACTTGATTACTATGCAGAAGTATTCTGAAGTATCACATTGGATCAGTACAAACAATATTGAGGCATTAATTTTGGTGTTGCAATTTAATAAAACCAGAAAATTAATGATACCACAAAACATTTGTTTCAGTATCACTATAACAGCAAAACAATAAACATTATATTAATCAATTTTATTTGCATATAGTGTCATTTATAGTGTTAAATGTAATATTGAGTGTAAAGATAAATAACAAATTACTCTAAAATCTTTAGGGATAAAACCCCACTGCATCTGGTATTTGTATGTATAAGGTTTTATACATACAGCTAGTATCAATACAATAGGCTATTTTTTTTTTTTTGAGTTTCAGGTATGTGTTTTTACCAATTACAGAAAATGCAAATGAATTCATTTTACATATGAATGCCTGAGGAACTCTAGAATTGACTTCATCCTATGTCAAAAGACACCACTAGTGCCCAGATATCATTTTCTAATTACCTACTTTTAGTAAAAGAATCCAAAACCTCATGAATTATATTCTAAAACAGACAAAGGCAATTCAAGAGAAAGCTATCATATCTTAACTACTTATTGGTTCTTATTTTGTATATACATATGGCAATTTGCATGTGGTTATTTAGAGTTTAGCAGTAATTCTATAACTGTAACTCAGTGAAGAGACATTTGCACAGCCTGTGCCAAACCTGTGTTCAAACCCAGCACTGAAGCAACAGCAATGACAAAAACAAGTATCACTGTCACCAGGTTCTCATCAGTAAGAAGGTCCAGGTTTGAGGATTTCTACAAGATTGAATATTAGGCCAGTCTGGCCTACAATGAAAGATCATGTCTCAATCAGTCAATAAATAACAATTTTCAATAAATAATTTTCAGTTTTACATGCTACTTGCCATAGATTTATTTCAAGGAATAGTGGACTCTGAGGGAAAAGAAAAATAAGAATATACATGTTCATAATGTTGTGATCAACTTAGACTAACATTGTTAATCTAGTCTTATGCAGCTTATACCAATGAACTGAAATAAAACTATTCAAGCTTATCTCAGAAGGTACAAATTTATTTCTGTACTACATATTAGGAAGGGTAGAAAATTCATCATACAGATTGGTGTGATAAAAAGTTTAATATTTTTTGCTTGTTTCTACTGGGGCTAGTAAAACAACTAAAATTAATTGAATACTTACTCTAAACTAGGCACTATTTATTTTAGATACTTTATATGTAGTATCAAATTCACCCCTTGGCTTAGATAATGCAGTTAAATATGTCTTACAAAGAAGGACATTTATTTACAGAGGTATATGTAACATGTCCAACATTTCAGCAGATAAAAGATATCCAATCCCAAAGATAAAAATTCTTAGCCTTCACAATCTACCAGTGTTATGGGAGCCCCAGTTATTTCTATTATCTACTTAAAAAAAACTAAAAAAAAAATCACTAACTGCATGTGTTGAACATTTTTTATGTTTATATCTTTATCTTATATTGAAACATTCATTAAAATCTAAAGTTGTGGATTCATGTTTTGCTACCATACTATAAATTAAACCTCAGGCTCAGTTCCTACTAACACACACACACACACACACACACACACACACACACACACACACACACAAAAGAGTTTGGATTAGTTTGAAAAATGACCAGAATTCAATGTCAAACATTATAACACTATAAAAAGAGACAATTATTATTATTAGATTGTTTTTTACAAATTGGCTCATACACTGAACCAAAAATGGGATGTGCTGTAATAATTTTAAGTTCTTTAGAACAATCAAAAAAATCAGGACCAATATCAACTATCTTAGAGCTACACCTATGGTATAATAAATCCAAAATGCTTTCAAAGAAGGGCACTCTTCCATTGAACTAGAGTAACAACCAATCTAAACCTTGAGCACTTTATGTCACACATTTGGTGTTCAGTTTCATTGCATTCCACATTCACAATGTCTGTAGTGGAGATATTGGCCTGGTTGTTATTGATTGTGTTTTTGCTGATATCTAGGCATCTATGTACATTGTTATTTTAGGTGCTGTTATCTACTTTTTTCCCATAGAAATGGAGGCAGAGAGTAAGGAAAGGTCATAACAAGTAATCTGCTACAGAGCTGGGGATGAAGCTTGCCTACCTGCCTTATTGGCTTACTTGTTTCCCTGGAATATTTGGCTTGCAGGTTCCCAGGGAATGTCTACTGGAGTTGGGGACAGGAGAAAAACAAAGAGTTGTAGGAAAGAGGTTATGGTGAATGTTTGTGGAATCCATTGGAGATGGCTTTAGGGAGGCAGGTGAGGCTGGAATAGATGGTCTCTTGTAGAACTGGGGATAATACAGGAGGACTGATATGAAGAAGCTGAGGGAGAGGTAATAATCTATAGTCAGCCTATATACTTTCTGGTCATACTGTTCTTTCCCCCTTCCCCACTAAACAACAACCACCACAACAAAAAGACTTAGTCATTGATCTTTGTGTTTATGTATATGTGTCTGTCTGCTATGGGCTTGTGTACATGCTTGTGCCAAAGCTGCAGTGTCTATAGGTCTCTGAACTGGTGTAATAGGTAAATAGTGTTGATTCAGATTAAGTAGATTCATCCTGGGGTTTATAATTAAACTTTGATAAACATTCCCCTTTATGGCCTTAATACACTAAACAGTAAATGTTGAATCTTAGTAAAATTTAATTTCCTTCAAATTTTCATTGCAGTTAGAAGAAATCCCCTTTTGCAAGTTAGTGGATGATATTCATAATGAATAATTTACAAATATGGAGAGACATGCTTATCTAGTAGAAAACTAAATATTAATAATATTTCCAAGTCTATACTCATTCTGTCATGTAGCAGTATATAATAAAATGTGGATTCCTTTTGACACTTGAATGTGTTTATGCTGATTCCTTGTGCCCAATTATATATATATATAGCTTATATATTATAATTATATATAATTTAAGAAATATATATTATTTATTTTTTAATGTTTATTACTTTATTCTTTAATAAAATACCCTTCTATATAATAAAATATAAATCCATTAGTAATTGGGTTTTGGCTGTATTATATTATGCAAATATTGACTTTCTAAAAAGCTCATTTGCAAGTGATTGTAAGCTCCTGTTAGAACTTTAAAAATTATTATTAGTTTATTAATACTCTTTTTTATCATTGTAAAATTTCTTTTTTTCTTTATATATTTATTATTTGGTGACATTACATCATGCGCCCCATCAAACTCAGTTATCAAACCTCTCTTTTGATGAGAGTGTAAACTTGCTCTGCCACTTTGGATTGCAGTATGGTGGTTTCTCAGAAAACTGGAAATCAATCTCCACAAGGATCCTGCAGTACCACTTTTAGGCATATACCATAAAAGGCACATTCACACTCCAAAATCATTAGCTCAACTATGTTTATAGCAGCAATATTTGTAATAGCAAGAACCTGGAAACAACCTAGATCCCTCTCAACTGAAAAATGGATTAACAAACTGTGGTACATCTCATCCACACAATGGAGTACTACTCAGCAGTAAGAAAAAATGATATTCTAAAATCCACAGGCAAATGGATGAATAGGGAGAATATCATCCTGAGCAAGGTATCACAATCCCAGAAAGAGAAGCAGGGGATGAACTCACTCATTAGTGGACTTAAAAAAAAAAGAGAGAGATGTCATTGTATACAAGAGCTCAAGGCCACAAATCAGGCACTATGACACAGTGCCTCATTTCTCCATTAATGGCCTCTGGCAGTGGTGTGGATGAGGAAAGACTTGTTTTCTTTAAGGGTCTTGCCAAAGGGAGTTCAATTATGCTCCAGTAAGTAAATGAGCAGCATAAGTGTGGGTATATTTTTATTTTTAAAAGAAAAGATAAATTGGGTCCTGTAGCAATTGGCTCAGTGATTAACAGGACTTGTGCCCTTGCAAAGGACCTGGATTTGGTTTTGTTCAGTTTACAACTCTCTAACTCCAATTCTAAGAGATTCAGTGCCTCCTTCTGCCACTCATAACGATGTGGTATACACACAAACACATATACACACACAATATATAAATAAATATATTAAAAATACAGTCTATAAAATGATTTAATTAATAGTTTATCAAGATACCAACAATCTATCTCTTGGATCTCAATTCTTAACTGTGTCTTTCTCTATTTTGCCACAAGATCATGCTGACTTGAGCTTATTTGCTTCCAGCCCATTGAATATCACATAGTCTGTATTATACTTCTTGAACTTTTTGCTCCTACCTTGTTTGTGACATTTTGTTGTCACCTTTATATCAGAGCATGGACAGTCATATCTGAGGAGATAAATTTATTTGTACCACCATGGACTGCAATCTGTCCCATGTCATTAAACACATCCCATCACCTTATACTGGGATCAGGCATTGACTTTTAGAGGACTCTCCCACCGATCCTGATGCATTTGTAAATTTACCTTTAGCCAAATCCCTGGGAGCCAGGGATCCATGACCAGATAATGGGATCATTCGGGTTGGCTGATTTATTCAGCACCTCTTGAAGGGTGTCATCAGAAAACTCTTTCCTTCTTTCCGCCAAGAACCACTCAGCTAGAAATGATTCCAGCTCTTTGCAGTAGCAGCCTTGAGAAACTATCATTAAATACAAGGAAAGGAGGCTGCCTTCACAATTCCTGATTCAACCCTTTTCACAAAAACACAAAATTGTACCCAAAAAATTCCTCTTAAAAATATGGACCATTTTCTTTTCTTTTAATTTACTGATTTTATAATTAAAGTAATTTTATTTCAAAAATGTGATATTTTATGAAAGAACAGGGTTCATAGATAGGAAAACCTACTCATATCAAAATTTTATGATATTTAACAATTTTAGTTCTTTGCATTTTGTTTATTCACTTCTATAATTATTTTCTTTATAAATAAGAATGTGTAATATTTGTTTTGTAAAGCGACTTGCAAAATTAAATGCAGGCATGTTTCCAAATGTCTTTTCTCTCACTTAGGACACATTGCCCTGATGGTAGTTGACTTTCTTTTGGGAAAAATTCTACATCAGAGGCAGTTTACTTTCAAATCTCCTTGGTACTATGAAACAGGGAAATGGTATGCTCTGGGAATCCAGAAATAAACACAGTCCACCACCTACTCCCATTATCCAACCCATCACACACATAAACCTTATGGCAGAATGGTTATAATGATCCACATAGATTAGATATAGTCATCTAATGAGAGCATGAAGAGAAACAAAATTGGCTTGAATTTAGTTGCCTAAGAAAGAAGGACATCTTTGATTATTCCAAGTCTTCTGCCTTTCTTTGTGTGACATTTGAATAATATTGCTAGTGTTTTTTTTTTCATCTGTATCCAATCTCTTCCATGACTACTGCCTCTTTGTATATGTTGGAATCTGTCACACTTTGCTGGGACTACATGAACTCTTGCCTATTTCAAATACCTAAAGTCAGTGCTCATTTTCCACTGAAATAGTCTGATTGGATTGGCTATCTGATTCCAACTCTGAAAAAATTCTATCCTAAAAAATTAAGCCTATGCCTCTAAATGGGGATTAAAAAAAAAAAAACTCTGAATTGTTTAGCTCCTCTCTGCATCATCAGACATGTATTTTGTCAACAGTTTCTCAGCATTTTATTTCCACTACAAACTAAAAATCCTTTTTCTGCTCTTGTGGCATGTTTTTGCATTAAAATAGATCTGCACACTTCCCTTAATATATCCATCTCCATTCCCCAGTATTGCCTTATGTATCTATCTTGTTACTCACCCACATTTCTCTCTGTTAATAGATCCACAGAACACTAGAAAGATGATAGATAAAAAGATAGATAGAATCTACCATTGTTATAGATTTGTTAAATTACTGTGAAATTAGTACTTAATACCATATTTCACACACATTGTCACCTGTTTTTAAACCCTTATTTTACCAAGTTACATTAGTCTCAAGAATGGCCATATATTGATACATTATTACATGAAGAAGCCAGTAACTGACTAAGATTTTCTAGTTTCCCATATCATTTACCTTTTAAAAGCTAATTGAGGCCGGAACCAGGTTCTGTCTGTGGTGCATGTCTCAACACACTGCTTAGCAGACAGGAATTGAATTTGGCTGTGAGGGACTCCTCCAGCTTCACCTAAAAGAGGGGCATCACACGGCGACCCTGCCCTCAATTGCATCAGGAGAGAAAGACTAAAGACTTGAAATTCAGACCCCTGCCCAGAGCAGAGTCAGAGACTGAGCAGACCCCTTGCTCAGAAGTGACCGAGGAAACACAAGCCCTCTTGCCACAACTGACCAGAAGGCACCTAATTGAGAACCACTGAAGCCATGGGCAGACGCCAATGCAAAAATATAAAAAATAATATAAAGGACAACAAGGTAACTCCAGAAGAAAGTGGTGGTTCTGCAACTACAAAACCTGAACGGAGCAATGAAGAGGAAGCAGAAGTAAGCAACACCAAAAATACCTTTATGAAGATCATTGAAGCTCTCAAACAAGATAGGAAAAATTCTCTTAAAGAAACAGAAGAAAATACAAACAAAAAATTGGAAGAGATGAACAAATCTATGAAAGAAACACTCTAGGAACTAAAAACTAAAATAGAAGCAATAAAAAAGGCACAAAATGAGGCAAAGATGGAAATAGAAAACATGAAGTAAAAAGCTGGAACCACAGATACAAGCATAACCAACAGAATCCAAGAGATGGAAGAGAGAATCACTGAAGTGGAAGACTCAGTATCTGAAATAGATATATCAGTCAAAGAAAATGCTAAAACCAAAAAAGCCGTAACACAAAAGGTTCAGGAAATCTGGGACACCATGAAAAGACATAACTTGAGAATAATAGGAATAGAAGAAGGAGAAGAATACCAGCTCAAAGACACAGATAATGTATTAAATAAAATCATAGAAAAAAATTTCGTAACTTGAAGAGGAAATACATATAAATTTACAAGAAGCTTACAGAGCACCAAATAGATATGACCCCCTGAAAAAATCAGCTCGCCACATAATAATCAAGTCACAAAACATACAGAACAAAGAAAAAATTTTAAGGGGTGCAAAAGAAAAGGGCCAATTTACCTATAAAGGCAGACATATCAAAATAACACCTGACTATTCAAAGGAAATGATGAAATCTAGTAGGGCTTGGTCAGAAGTTACACAGATGCTAAAAGAGCATGGCTGCCAAACAAGAATACTATACCCTACAAAATTATCAATCACTACAGATGGAGCAAACAAGATATTTCATGACAAAGGCAGACTGAAACAATACCTATCTACCAATCAAGCACTACAGAAAGCATTAGAGGGAAAACTCCAACCCTAGGACCCCAGATATACCCATGAAACCACAAACAATCAATAATCCCACAGAAGAATACCCCAGAGAAAGAAAATACAAACAGGTTACCACCAAAAATAACAGAAAATTTCAATCAGTGGTCACTAATATCCCTTAATAACAATGGACTCAAATCTCCTATAAAAAGACACACACTAACAATATGGATACAACAACTGAAGCCATCGTTCTATTGCCTAAAAGAAACACACCTCAGCCACAAAACACAGACACAGGCTCAGAGTAAAGGATTGGGAAAAGATTTTCCAGTCAAAAGGTCCTAAGAAAAAAGCTCGGGTTGCCATACTGATATCTAACAAAGTAGACTTTAAGCTAAAAGCAACTAAAAGGAACCAAGATGGTCATTACTTATTTATCACAGGAAAAATTGGTCAGGAGGAGATTTCAATCCTGAATATTTATGCCCCTAATATAAGGGTACCTACCTACACTGCTAAATCTCAAATGCCATATCAATTATCAACCCTAATAGTGGGAGACGTAAATACCCCACTTTAACCCCTGGATAGGTCAACCAGAAGAGACTCAACAGAGAAAAAAGGATTCTAAAAGAGGTTATGATGCAAATGGATTTAATAGATATTTACAGAAGCTTCCACCCAAATGCAAAGGAATATACATATTTCTCAGCTCCTCATGGAACTTTCTCTAAAATTGACCATATAATTGGTCATAAAGCATGTATCAACAGATACAAAAAAATGAAAATAATCCGTTGTAACTTATCGGATCACCAAGGCCTAAAGTTAGAGCTCAACAACATCAAAAAACAAAAAAGCCTACCAACTCATTGAAACTAAACATCACTGAGCTGAACCATCTCTGGGTCAAGGAAAAAATTAAGAAAGAATTCAAAATCTTCCTAGAATTTGATGAAAATGAATCCACAACATACCCATACTTTTGAGACACAATGAAAGCAGTCTTACAAGGAAAATTCATAGCACTAGATGCCTATATAAAAAAAACCTAGAGAAATCTCACACTAGAAAACTAACAGGACAGCTGAAAGCCTTAGAACAATTAGAAGCAAATTCACCTAGAAGGAGTAGATGGCAGTAAATAATCAAACTTAGAGCAGAGATGAAATCAATACAATTGAAACAAAAAGAACAATAGAAAGAATCAATGAATCTCAGAGTTGGTTTTTTTGAGAAAGTCAACAAGATAGATAAACCTTTATAAAACTAATCAAAAGGCAGAGAAAGAGTGTTCAAATCAACAAAATCAGAAATGAAAAAAAGGGACATAACAACAGATTCCCAGGAAATACAGAGAAATATAAGATCATATTTTGAAAATCTTTACTCCACAAAAATGGAAAACCTAGAAGAAATGGACAGCTTTCTGAACAGGTACTATTTACCAATATTAAATGAAGAAAAGATTAATTACCTAAACAGGCCTATAACCATTAAGGAAATTGAAGCTGTCATTAAAAGCATCCCCTAATATAAAAGCCTAGGTCCAGATGGTTTCAGTGCCGAATTCTACCAGACATTCAAAGAAGAATTACTACCATTACTCCTCAAACTACTTCACACAGTAGAAACTGAAGATTAACTCAAAGAAATCAGTAGCCCTTCTATACACTAAAAATAGAAGGGCAGAAAAAAGGAATAAGGGAAACATCACCCTTTATAATAGTTGCAAATAGTATTAAATACCTTGGAGTAACTATAACCAAAGAAGTAACATATCTATTAGAAAAAATTTTAAATCACTAAAGAAAGAAATTGAAGAGGATATCAGAAAATGGAAAGCTCTCCCACATTACTGGAAAGGCAGAATCAACAGAGTAAAAATGGCAATTCTACCAAAACCAATCTACAGATTCAATGCACTGCCCATCAAAATCCCAACACAGTATTTTTTGGACCTTGAAAGAACAATACTCAATTTCATCTGAAATAACAGGAAAGCCAGGATTGCCAAAACAATTGTGGTCAACAAAAGAACCTCAGCATAGGTTGGCATAGCTGGATGGTAGTGTGTAGAAAAATGCAAATAGATCCAAGCCTGTCACCCTGCACAAAACTCAAATCCAAGTGGATCAAAGACCTCAACATAAACCCATCCACTTTGAACTTGATCGAAAAGAAAGTGGGAAATACACTTCTATGAATTGGCACATGTGACCACTTCCTAAATATAACACTAGTGGCACAGACATTAAGATCAACAATCTATAAGTGGAATCTCTTGACGCTGAGAAGATTTTGTAAAGCCAAAGACACTGTCAACAGGACAAAACTACAGTCTGCAGAATGGGAAAAGATTTTCACCAAACCTACAAGTGATAGAGAACTGATCTCTAAAATATATAAGGAACTCAAGAATCTAGAGCCCAAAACCTTGAATTACCCAATTAAAAAATGGGGTTCAGATCTAAAAAGGAAATTCTCAGCAGAAGAATTACAAATGGCTGAAAGGCACCTGATAAAGTGCTCATCATCTTTAGACATCAGAGAAATGCAAATCAAAACAACTGTGAGATACCACCTGACACCCTTCAGATTGGCTAAGATAAAAGACACAGATGACAGCCTATGCTGGAGAGGGTATGGAGCAAGGGGAATGAACACTCCTCCATTGTTGGTGGGAGTGTAAGCTTGTTCTGCCACTCTGATATGGAGCATTGCAGTTTCTCACAAAACTGAGAATCAATCTCCACAAGGACTCAGCAATACCAATTCTGGGTGTTTACCGTAAAGATGCACAGTCACAGTCCAATGGCATTAGCTCAACTATGTTCATAGCAGCATTATTTGTAATAGCAAGAACCTGGAAAAAACCTAGATGCCCCTCAAGTGAAGAATGGTTTAATAAACTGTGGTATATCTACGCAATGGAGTACTACTCAGTATTAAGAAAAAGTAATATCCTAAAATTTGCAGGCAAATGGATTGATTTGGAGAATATCCTCCTGAGGGAGGTATCACAAACCCAGAAAGATAAGTAGGGTATGTACTCACTCATTAGTGGTCTCTAAATAAAAACAAAAAACTAAAAAAACAAGCAACAACAACAACAACAACAAAAGCCAAGAATGCCTAAGCTGCAAACCAAAACCACTGAACAGCTTGGGATCAGAAACACCTTGGACTCACTCCTTGGATCCTACTCCTCCTAGCGGAACACCTGACTCGGTCTTGATGTTGGGGGGAGAAAACTGGATTTTCCAGGAGTGGATGCTGAACTAAGCATTATTAGGACCTTGGGACCGCCTGCCCATGGGTGAGATGGGACATGTGGAGAAGAGTGAATGACCTGATGCGGTGGGAAGGGGAATAGACCTTAAATAAAGATATACAAGGATAGAGAAATGTGACTTCTTTATTCATAATAATAAAAAAAAGAAAAAATATATGGTGCTCATATATTAACTCCCTTTACAATCTGTTTATTAGTTACCCTCTGTCCATTTTATGTGGTGCTCCATATAATTTTTTTTAATTTATTTTACTTTAAAAATAAAAATTTAAAACAAAAGCCAATTGAGAGAATAGCAGCAAAGAAGGCACATTATGGAATCCCTCTTTGTTTCAAACTTTCCCACACTTAATTATTTTTGAAGGTGCAAACATTTGTTAGGGCTGCTGCTTGTTCTTTCAGAGAATTCCTTTCAGTTGACAACTTCATGTCCTGCTTTCTTCATGGCTTGGCTTTGGAGATGGAAAACCACAGTAAGAAAAGCACATAGTTTACATAGCAGCATAGAAAATATATAGAATTCTCACAAATGAGTACTATTGACTGTCTGTGCCGACATTGGGCATATTGCTTCAGAAATATTCTATTGCTTCATATAAATATTAACTACATTTTTTGTCTTGTTTGACAGTGTTGTCTGATTTTACGCATGTATAGCCTTGTCGATCCTATGTAATGTCACTTAATTAACTAATTAATTAATTTTTATTTAATGTTTAGAATGGTTTGCCTGAATAGATGTCCTGCAGACCAAGTGTGTGCCTGAAACACAGAGAGATTCTCAGAATACATTTATCTTCGTGAATTTGAGTTATAGGTGGTTGTGAGCTACCATATGGGTGATCTGAACTGAGTGTCAGTTCTCTGGAAGACTAGAAATTCCTTTAATCACTGAGTCATTTCTCCAGCTACTATTTTTATTTATATTCTTTCTCATTTTTTCCTCCAAATTTCACCACTGGGATTTCTGCCAGCTGGCTTCTGTATCTCTGGTTAATATGTTATTATCAAATGTAGGTTTTTTTTTTTTCAGTAAATCTCTACATATTGTTGTCGGTTTTCTTGTCTTATTTAATTACTTATTTATTTGGTTTCCTTGTCTTATTTAATTTAATTTAATTTTTTCTTGAAACTATAATTTTCCTGTGGTGATAATTTATAACATCAATTTCTTCTACTTGCTCTCAATATTGTTGAGAAAGTTCTTCTGGACTCTGTATTAGGCAAAAATCTTAATAAAGCATGATTCCTGGATTTTGTAATTTTTTTCTGTTGGTATATTTCTTCATCTTAGCTTGCTGATCTCATAAACCAGCATGTCTGAACTCATTTGTGCATTTTATTTAGAGTTGTTTAATTAGAAATAATCAGACTTAAAGCCAACTAAGGATAAGAGGAAATTATTCAATAGGAAAAAAACCAAAAACAACCAAAAAAACAAACCCATGGCAGAAGTTAGACCTTGGCTGTAGACTCAGGACCTCCCATCTGCAGTGTGCTCCTTACTGCCTTTCTCAACTCACCAACTTGCTTTTCTTACTTCTCATTGGCAGAATTTTCTGTGCTCATCTAACTTTCATTTAGACAATTCTGATGCCTATGGGAGTTGCCACTGAAAACATATATCATAATTGATATTATTAAATTGATCACTTATTCTTCAGAAGGAGAGTTTGGACTAGCACTGTAAAGCAGTAAATAAGAAAGACCCTGAGACAGTTCATGCCATCAGCACACGGGAAAAGGATGAATAATCTCACTATGGAAAGATGAGTGTTGTGTTTGTTATTGTTAATGACAGTTTTATGTTTTACTTCTTGAGAATTATAGCAGAGTATCTTTAAAGAATCATAACAAAACTATCATTTTTTAACATGGGAAAAAATGAGGTTACCAACATCTGCAGAACATCGAACTGAATATCACATTCTCACTAAGTTGGAATTGTCCAGACAGCAACAAATCACTGGACTTGTTTGTTTTGTTTTGTTTTTGTCCAGTACTATTCACGTTTAGCTGATAATTCTTACTCAACAATTCCTGTCGGTGAACTCCTAAATATTAAAAGTTTGAGAACCACAGAATAAATATGCTGATTGGAACAGTGAATGTTATGCACTCCTAGACAACTCAGGTATAGCCACTATTTCTGCAGAAGGCAGAATCTTGATGAGCATGAGAAAGTTTTGGAAGAAGTCAGACTCTTTGCAATCTCACTTATAGGCTAATAATTCAGTAAGGCCAACTGTCAATCAGATCATTAACTGGCAATGTCAGTTAGTGTACCAGGCAGCTGGGAAATTTCATATTTCAAAATTTAGGAAGGCAAATAAGCTAGTTAACCAGTCAGCTAGCTAGTTAACAGCCAAGTCAGCAGATGTTCAAACCTGTTTCCTAGAATGTACAGAACAAATGAATAGTTCTTAGTCATTGTGTCTGTGATCAGGCACTCAGGCTGCTTGCCATTTAGCCATCCATTTTGATGGTCACTAAAAATTAATGGTTGCTTGGTGTACATTTTTTCTTTTTAATAATCGTGGGGTTTTTATCCCATATTACTGTTAATTCTGACAGTTCTTATTAACAAACCAGATCATTCTATTTAGATATTCCAACCCTGGAATTTATTTAAAAAATAATTATGAGTTATGATAAATAAAACATACATTAGCCTTACAGTGTTTGCAGAATGACAGAATTGCAGAAGGTATTTCAAAATGCTGAGAACTAATTCTTAGAAAATGAATTGTGTGCCACCATAACCAGCACAAGATGACTCTGGCTAGGTCTCCAAACAACAGGGAAGGTATTGCCTAGGCATGACTTTCCCTATAATCAAATGAATAGCCACCCTATGTGCCATCACAGAACTTACATCTAATAATGAATGGAGGTAGAAGCAGGGATACATGGCTGAGCACTGGTCTGAGTTCCTGGATCAGCTGACAGCAGGGAAGAGAGTCTATATGAGTAAGGGAATAGGGATTATGAGAAAAATTTTCACTGTGATGGCTGGCTGGAGCTCTGGAGAGCTCTTTGATTCAAGAACAGCCTCCAGGGAACTATCAGGAAAAGATACTAGGCCCTCCAAAGATAGACAACTGTCCACTGACATGGGCAGTATGTGGAGCCTCGAGGGGGGAAATCAGACTGTGTTTCTATGCATGGACTGTCACTTCGGAGCCCATTCCCTCCAGAGGAACACCTATCCCAGTCTTGACATTAGGATGAGGAAATTTGACTTACCTGGAGTGGATGCTAAGCTGATCCACCTTGGGACTTCTTGCCCTTTCTAGGGAGAGGATAGGGAGGAGGGAGGCTGAAGGCTGACCAGGAGAGGTTGGGAGGGGGAAAGGATAGGGAGCAAGAGGATACATGGATAAAAAAGACTTTCTTGTAAAAATAAATAAAAAAGAATATAAATTGTGAAAAATTATTATTTACTCTATTATTGGTCTAATATAATTTTCTCAGGTAGTCTATGCAGTGAATATTCTATAGATAACTCAATTATTAATAGCTTAAACTTTAGTTTCCTATAATTGCAAAGTTAAGTATTTTTTAAGAAATAAAATGAATATTTCTTAGTTATTTTAAATGAAATATCTTACATTGTTGAAAAATAAAAAGAGACTCAAGGTTTGATCATTTTAAAATTCATTCTTTCTTCTTTCATTTATATAGCATACAGTACACTGTCTTCAAAAGTATTAGCTTCTGGATGGATGGGTACTTCTCTGAAAGAATAAATGGATTTTGATGTTGATGAGGAAAACATTAACATTACAGGTTATAATTCTGACAAATGCATATATTCTCATAAGAGCATGCAGTGTCATTGCTAGAAGCACTGAGCTGAAGTTGAGGAAGTAGGAAATGTTAACCAGTTCAGTTTTTCACTTAATATAATTATCCTGGTTTCATCCTTTTTATGTCAAAGAGTTTTCATTCTCAATAAAATAATTCTATTGCATATGCATACTTTTTTCTCTTTATCAACTATCGCGGTAAAAACTTGTCTTGAGATATGTTTTTAAACAGGGTTTATTTGGAGAAAATAGCTTACAAAACAGAGCCGGTTTTAGGAGAAGATGACAGGATGAGGTTGCAGCGCGCCGGAGCCTTTCTAGGGAAGATTCTTTATTTTTATGTCGTATGTTTGAACTCTTGGGTAGTTGGAGTGAACTGTGTACTTAGTTGGGGAACTCTTGTGAGAGAATGACGACTTTTTGTCTTGGTCCCCTCCCTCGAAGGTTTATTTTTGGAATTTTTTTTAGTTAATTATGTTTAGTTTGTTTTTATTTTTATGACGCGATCGTTTATATATATAGTTTTTGATTTCCCGCTACAATCAACTCCTCTGATATCAGACTTTGAGATTAGTTTCATACTTCTGTGAGGAAGAATCATATAAGAAATCTTAAGTCTGCAATTGTGTTGATATGCTGATGTGGAGTGCCTTGGGTAGATACCTGGAGTGATAAATCTGGGTCATATGGTTGATTTCTTCTTATTTTGTTAGAAACATTAATATTGACTTCTATATTGGCTAGACCAGGTTAATTCTCACCAGCAGTTCACAATGCTCGATTTTGTCTGTATCTTCCTCACATTTGTTACTTAATTTCTTAATTTCTATCATTCTGACTGCACTCAGGGGGGGATCATAACAAAGTTTAAATTGTCACTTCTCTCACAGGTAGGTCGAAAATATATTTGTAAGCTTATTGGCCATTTATATTACATCTTTTGAGAACTTTTTGATTGTTCCGTTATTGTTTATATATTCTGTATATTGTTTAGAGTGTTTAATTTCTTTTAGTTATTTTATTTTTTGAACTTTTTATTAGATTTCTAAGTACTTTGTATATTTTGGATATTGATTCTCTTAATCAGATATTTTTCTTCAATTCTTTAAGCTTTTCTTTTAATAGATGAACTCTATATTTTCAATTCTATTACAGAAACTTAAGGCTTTATGTGTACCAATAATAAACATGCTGAAAATATCTAGGAACAATCTTATTCACAATTGACTTATGACTATGTATATATAAATATATATGTATAATATATATGCATATATATCTATATATATGCTAAAGTAACCTTGTAGGGATGTAAGAGACTTCAATATTTCAAGCTATATGATTTTGAAGAAGAAAATTAAAGAGAGTATTTGGAGATGAAAAGGCTTTCTGTGCATATGGTTAGAATAAAAAGGCAATATTTTGAAATGGCTGTTTTGTTTTATCAAAAGCAATCTACAGATCCAAAGCTCCACCATTAATTTTTTGTAAAAATAAAAAAATAAGAAAAATTCATGTGGACTTATATAATACCCAGATACACAATGAAATTCTGTGGAAAAGCAATAATGTAGGAGGGATCACCGTATCTTACTTCAACTGAAAATATAGAGCTGTGGTAACAGAAGCAGCATGGTAATCAACCAGGACAATACAATGATCAATAGGACAGAGACCCAGCTACAAACCACACAATTAGACTCACTTAGCTTTTGATAAAGATAAAAAAAATTGCACTGTGGAGAAAAGATTCATTTTTAGCAAATTTTGCTGGGAACACTGGATAACTGCATGAATAAGAATGAAGGTAGATCCTCAGCTCACCTTGAACAACAGTCCATCCCAAATTTATTTAAGATCTTAGAAAAAGACCTGAATAACAGGTGAGAACGACAACAACAAACAAACATACATACATAAAGCAAACAATTCAAAAGCACATAGACACACACCTTCTAAACAGAACTTTGTTCATGATTATTTTATGTTTTATCATTTATTGAGACTTAGAAACTCAACTTAGCCACACACTCAATAGATTTCCCCTCTCATTTACTGAAGGGATTTTTCTCCCCTTTTCTTTTGTTTGGTAATAGTTTAAAAATCAGAACTGTATATTTGATGGCCTTTTTTAAAAAAAAACAAACAAAAATAAAAAACAAAAAACACAAACAAAAACAAAGTAACCCTTCCGGCATCTTATCTCGTATTCATTAACTTTTAACAAAGTTTCTCAATTATTGTTCCTTTGCATTAAGCTGCTTAAGCTCTTTTCTTCAAGATTATTCAAATTATTTTTGCTTCTTCAGAGAAATTTATAATCTTCTTGTCAGTTTCTATTATCCAATCAATAAAAATTCTATACTAATTTTTATTAGTTATATTGTAATTTTACAGAAACATCTGAAGATGTTTATATCTTAGCAACTTGGGTTTGTACATATTATGGGTTTCTGTATTTGTAGAGTGATAAAACTCTGGGCTTTATTATTTAATTATCTTAATAAGTTTAAAATATAAAATTATACTTTTCCCAGAGATGATTGAGAATCCAAAATTAACTAGTCATTGAAATCTGGAACTAATTATTGTTTTCTCTTGTGGTATAC
This sequence comes from Sigmodon hispidus, assembly GCA_004025045.1. Lineage (NCBI taxonomy): Eukaryota > Metazoa > Chordata > Mammalia > Rodentia > Cricetidae > Sigmodon > Sigmodon hispidus. The sequence continues at coordinate 26,169 of PVIH01011612.1, forward strand.
AAATGCATACTCATTTGTAATGCTTTTTTTCCTTTTTCTAATTCCATAAAATCTATGTATCAAATATTCCTTAAGCACTTTGGTTCTAATTTTGTCCAAGGTACAGGAGACCCAGCACTGGCTATTAACATTCTTTCCAGTTCTAAGAAACAAGCCCTTGTTTGTGTTTGCAGTTGAGAGTTATAAATTACAATGAAATATCATTCAGTTAGAGTCATTCTCCAAGACTGTAAAGAGATGGATGATCTCCAGGGGAGGGTTGTCATAAAAAGGAAAATCAAACCAGCTGAATAATACAATAAGTCTCTATATGAAGCTGGCTCAGCCAAGCAGAGATATGAAAGGTGGCAGCTTTTGAGGAGATGGCTGACAGATTTCATTTGTCCAGGATCAGATCCTGCCCTGGTGCCACGTGTCATATTTTCCACCACCCCTTTAGTGTTGTACAGGCACCTTGTGAATGTCTGTCAGGGGATTATGGAGGAACTGAATGTTAAAGGCCAGGCATAGTTAGAACAACTGTTTGAAAAGCAACCATTTTCTCTTCTTTCTCCCTGCTACAGACTTTACAATCTCTCCAGCTGACTGAGGGAGCACACAAAATAAGAATGACAACAGAATACATGCTGCATTTATATAAGTCATTTTCTTCTCTTATTCTTTCTTTCCTTCTTTCTTGTTATTCACTACTTCAATTTCTTCATCTGATATTTTCTTCACTCTCCCATTGCTTTCTTTATAAGTCTCCATCCTGGCTTCAGTTTACTGTATCTACTATTTTTAATATAAGTGAATAATTTTATTATAATTAATTTCTACTTATCAATACAGGAATATAATTTTCTTTGAATGAGAAGATGAGAAAAAAATTATTGTCTTCTGATGCTTCACCAACTTTCTTAATTGAGAGAATCACTGGCTTTTTCTCTCCTGTTCTCTCTCTCTCTCTCTTTCTCACTCACTCCCCCCCTTTCTCTCTCTCATATTAGGATACTGTATTAATGACTAAGAACTGAACAAAGGAAAAATATCTATGTCCTACAGAGAGCACTTCAAGAACTGATCAGCTATGGCTTTATTCGTCACAATTAAACATTCTAATACTATGTATCTGAGAACTTTATAATAAAATAATCACACCCTTGAAGATCTTCACAATGTATATACATGAACACATGAATAAATATATGACATGCTTAGCAGAGGATAGATTAACACTGAAAACTCCTGACTCACAGACTGAGGTACAATAATTTTAATCCACTACAACTTAAAGGTGTCAGTTATATAGTAACAGAGGATAAATAAGGGTTTAAAAAATATTTTCAAACTCTGAAGCATTGAAGATTGATGTTTTTTTATGAAAATGCAGTTGCTTCCTATGTAAAACTTCTATATTCCTGTTGACTACCAAATAATAGCTGCTCTCAGCTCATTTGTCCACATTTTCTGTTTTGTAGTATACTCCACATTCAAGCAAGCAGTGTAGAATGAGTTACATATTGTTGTAATGAAAATTTCTAGGTTCTTCCTTTTTGTCCTTCATAACTCAAATCCTCAAACACCTCTGATGACCAATTTACCACCCAAAGGCTTCTGAATCTTATCATGCTGAGCAGTAATGTGATTTTGGGAGAACAGTGACAAAGATTTACTATATTGCACATCCTGTCTCTGCAATGCTTTGTCTTATCCGGAGTTGGGGAGATGCTTACATCAAAGACCATAGGCTTACATACATGAGATACTATAAATTCATCAACAATCTTCAAGTTTATATGATTGAAGTTGTTTTTATCTTGTGTTTTAAGTAAGTATTTAGTGAGCAGCTACAGTAAAGTCTTCAGGGTACCTGATAGCAGAATTCTGTGGAACGTGAATTTTTTGCTAGGTAGAGTTCTAGAAACTATTCTCTGCCCCATTAAATAGCTCATTAGTAGAAATTTAAAAAGTTATGAACTAAAATATATTTTATTTACATATATCATCCTAACAAAAAAGTGGTTGATTTATTTTTTATTAGTCTTTTGTCAGTAAGTAACTTCAGTGTTTCTTCAAGCATGCCACAGTCTGAGACAACACCTTAAAATACATGTCTTCTTTTGTTATTATTTTTAATAAAAATTTACAGACTTTCTAAACACAAAATGCAGTCATATATTATAAACCCATTTTTAAGGATAGACACAAAATACATACAGACTAATTCTACTCACCCACACAAATAGAACAAACAGACACACATGGAGAGATACCGATACACATGTCAGCACAGATTCAGATTCCTGCAACACAAGGGAGACAGAAGACACACCAAACAAGCCATCAACAGTAGCCAATTCCGGTGTGTAGAGTATACGCATTGGTGATTCAATCTGAGTCACCAGTAGTTTCACATTAAGGAAATAAAGTAAAAGCTTCACCTTGAAGTAATTTAACTGAAAGTGAGTTCATATTTGAATTCTCCACTTTATAAAGTTTTAAGTCTTAAGTGACTTTAAAGTTTATAATTAAATTTGGATGGATATTTTGCAAATTTACAGTCTCTGGAATATATATTTTCTTTTTTTAAAAAATTCACTGAAGTTATTTTAAAAATCATAAAACGTTTCTTACAAAAGAGCATTGCATTTTGCATCGTGCTCTGAACAAATGCCAGGGACATGTGGACTATTATTTTCCTTATTGTCCCACTCCTCTCCCCAATGTTACAAGTGACCACAAAGCAAGGTGTTCACAATAATTACATGGAAGGATTTTTTTTTAACCACCAACAATAAACAAAAAATAAAATGCACTCACTCTGCTGCTGTTTCAAAATTTCAATGTTGGTTTTTCATGCCTTCCCCCTAACCCTGTTTGTAAGGAACTAAAACATTACATCTGGTGAACAGTAAAGAGCTCAATATATCTCAAATCCAGAACACCTATGAAGCAGAAGAATGTTAGCTTTTTATTTTATTTTTTTTTCTTGTCATATTTTTTTAATTTTTTTCTTTGTTTGATTTAGTAGGCTCTTCTTTTTTTTAATTATTATTATTATGAACAAAGAAGTCATGCTTTCTGTCCCTGTATATCATTATTCAAGGTCCCTTCCCCCTCCCGCCACATCAATGTTAGCCTTTTAAAGAGAAGCAGATTAAAAAAAAAAAAGATGTAGGACTCCTTCAGTTCTTCACTAGTCTTAGAAAAACTTTCCAGAGTAATGTTTCACACTGTTCTGCAGCAAATACTGTGTATTCTGTATTTGGTCCTGTGTTCCTATAGTGATCCAATCTTTGGATCCTTCTAAAGGCTCATCTATTTAGATGGATGCTCCCAACTCATGACAAACTTGTTTAATCAGCTGACCACGTTTGCCCATTATAGATCCAGTCAAATCTTTGGGAATAGTTACTTTTATGGTAATAGTAGGTCCACCAAGATCACCATAAAAGCCACGACTCCTTGCATTGGAATACTCATATCCAGAACTGCCCTGTGGTTCATAAGTCATCTGCCATTCTGATGGACTCCATGTATCAGTTGCAGAGTCCAAAGTTTCATCAGCACTGACCCAACCATGCTCTCATACCAGTCTTCAGGCCTTCCTCTTCTGAACCCAACCATGCTGTCATACGAGTCTTCAGGCCTTCCTCTTCTGTCATAAACCATCATATCTCCCCTGCTGGGTGGTGGTGGTGGAGGAAGAGGTAGATTCCAAGCTCTGCTGCCACGTCGGCCACCTCGACCAGGACTCATGTCGTCATAATCTCTTCTGGAAGGAGGTAGGGGACACTCACCCCGAGGAGGCATTCTGTCAAAACTACTACTTCTGTGCATGTGAAATCCCACAGGACCTCAGCAGTGGTCATCAAACATCATTGTAAAACCACCATAATCATAGGTTTTATCATTGAAGTTGGGATCATAAGATTTAGCACATGCTTTGATAGGAGACACAGATATAAGGTCAAAGATGATCTTGATGCACTGTACAACTCTATCAGGCTTTCCTCCAATAAGAACAACTCTGTTAGTGGAGTGAGGGCAGCATTCCTGGAAAACTCATTGATGAGTGTTTTCTCGAAGTTCTTTAATTTTAGCAACTTTGACACCAATAATTCCTCCTGCCAGATTTTGATGAATCACTTGCAGTCAAACTAACTTCCTTTATAGTGTTGGTAATTTAAGCATTCGACAGCATCAGATTCGAGCGGGAGCTAGCTGGTTGCAGTGAGTGATGACAACTGCAGGCCCTCTTCCAAGGTAGGGATGATTTTTTTTTTTAGAATTTTTCTAACCATTTCAGTATCAGCGCTGGTACTCAGTATGTTCTCAGGGCCATTGCTGTCTAGGACTGAAACACTGGCATTGTAGTCTGTACGGAGAGTCTTAATATTCTTGCCTCCTTTTCCAATCACTGCCCCAGTATTCTTGCTCTGGAGCAAAATGTGCAGTTCATCAGTATTTCTAGATCTTTTAAAGGCTTGTTCCTATTCCATATCTTCTGCAGGGCATTTACCAAATTCACCATTGGTTTTGGTGTTGGGGAAGGTTTCTTCTGGCTGCTCAGTCTCCATTTTCTTGAATTAAGTGGATATACCAATAGGTCACAACCGAGTGGGATGAGAGCAATGTCCATGCAGCAGAGGATAATGGTGTCTGCAGAGCTGCATTGCTGTAGTCTGGAATCAGAAAAAGAGAAGAAACCCAGAAAGCTGTACATAGATATTCTTACCCCAAGGGCATTAGCTCAACTATGTTCATAGCAGCATTGTTTGTAACAGTCAGAATCTAGAAATAACCTAGATGCCCCTTAACTGAAGAATGGATTAAAAAATGGTACATTTACAAGTACTACTCAGCAGTTTTTTGTTTTTTTTTAAAGATATTTTCAGGCAAATGGATGGAGCTGGAGAGTATCATTTTGAGTGAGATAACGCAGACCCAGAAAGACAGACATGGTATGTAGTCACTCATAAGTGGATTTTAGAGGTAAAGCAAAGGTTAACTATGCTACAATACACATCTTCCCTCCAGCAGCTAGATAACAGGAGAAAGTTAAGAAAGACATCCATAGGTCCCCCTGGGAAGGGGAAATAGCGATCTCCTGAGAGGGGAAGGGGGACAAGGTGAGGTGTAATAATTGGTTTCTGGCCAGTGTGGCCTGTGGTCCAAGCACGCAGACCCGTAGTAGCACAGAAACACACAGACACTTACACTAACTTTGATCTAGGGCCCAGGCATATAACTTGCTAACTTTTACTCTTAAAGAAACCTATGATTCTTATGTTGTTCAGCTAAGCGGCTTGGTACTTTTTCTCAGATCAGCATTTCGGCTTCTTTCCTCTGCATCTGCTGGTATCTCATCTTGGTATCTCTGTGGTATCTCTCTGGCACTCTGCTCTGCTCTTCCTGTTCCCAGAGTTTTCTTAGTCTGCTATGCCTGCCCACATTTTATGTCTACTTTCAATCAATCAGCGTTTTTATTAAACCAGTATGTGGGACAATTATTTACAATTTAACAACATAATCCCACTACAGTGAAGTAAGCAGAGAACAAGGGAGAATGGGATGGTAGAGCTGGGGGTGGGGAGCAACAGACAGCTAGTAAAAAAGTAGTGGATATCCTGATAGAGGGAGCCATTGTGGGATTGGAGAGAAAAGTGATCCTAAGGAAATACTCTAGAACCCTCAAGATGAACTCAGCTAAGAGTCCATGTTGATAGTAGAGAGGATGTCTAAACAGGCCTTTCCCTACTGTCATATGAATGACCACCCTAATTGCTATTGTAGAACCTCCATTCACCAGCTAATGGAGGCAGAAGCAGAGATCCATAGCTAAACAGTGGGCTGAGCTGAAGAGAATGGGAAGAGATTACGTTAGCAAAGGGATTAGGATCACAATGGGGAGTCACATGGAGTAGGGTTTCCAGTGCTGTTGGGAGCTGACAGACTGAAATAACAGATGATTAAACTTCAAGGAAGGGATCTAAATGTAGATGATAGGCAAAAGGCATGGGAAGTTTCTAGAGCCTCTTCAATCGCCCCAGAATCTATCCTGGGTCCATGAACTGGCTTTTGGAACTCCATGTCTAGTGGAAAAACATGTTTCTCAGCCTTAAAGCTGAGGGTTGAGAGCAGAGGCAGGAGAGAAAGTAGTATTGTGTATGGAAAAAAAAATTAAAACAGCAACAACAACAACAAAAAAACCCTGTTCCAATCTGTTCAGACCAATGTGTTTGTTCTTTAGCAAGTGAGAAAAGTCTGTGTCCACTGAACTAGAGCAATCAGCAGAGATGAGGTCATGAACAGCTAAATTACTGCATTGTAGCTAGGGCTAAATTCGAGAGATAGCCCAGTTCAGAGTTCAGAATATGAGTAGCTGAGGGGTGGGAAAGTGAAGAAAGAGAAGATGAGAGGGGATGGAGACAGAGAGGAAACGCTGACCTCTATATTAGATTCAAGCTTAAGTCAGTCTGGAAAATGTAAAATGGGAAAATTGTGAATTTCTCTCATGGTGGTATACCTAGCTGCTGAGACAGCATGCTCAAATCATGCTTATGGGGATATCAAGAAAACAGAAAAAAAATGTGAGGCTTTAAATTTAATAAGGATATAGAGTGCTCTTGTCAACAGACATGACAGTTTAATATGTTAAAGTGATAACAACACAAATATTTCTACATGTTTTTGAAAGATGCGGCATAAATCTTGGAAACTGAGATTAGTGTAGTGACACTCCTAATAAATTATGAAATAGTACTGAACAATTCAAAGGATAGACTATGGAATCATAATCTTTGGATAAATTTCTAGGAATTTTGCCACAGTGAAAGTAACCGATTTTCAAAGTACATGTAAAATATGATTAAAATGCAACATTCTCAAAGGGACACATTTGTAGAGATGGCAACAAACTAGCATATATTCTTGGATTAAAGAAGACCAGTTTGCGTCCCAGACAGTAGTACATGGCTTGAAAGTTCATGTTCAGGGAAGAGTTTTATATTTTCTTTTCAAAATTTCTTTTAGTATCTCTGATATGTCTCAGGAAGCAAAAATACTTGTACATTATTTGGTTAGTCATAGCAACTTTACAAGGGTCTATTTCACGGGGAAAAGCTAAATTCTGTATTTTCATTATAGTGTTAGTTATATTCATCTTAGATTACCATTAAATACCATGGAACACATAAAAGAAGGCACAAAAATAAAACAAATCAGCAAGTAAACTTAAAAAAAAGAGTATTCTAGTTTACTCTTTGGAAAAAAAAAATAGGCTTTATGCTGGTTATTTGAATTCAGTGTATGTATCTGGAACTGTACTAGATGCTAAAGATTCAGTTGGTAGACTAACCAAGAGGCTAGCCATACTTAGAAAGCCTATATTTCTACTGGACAAAAAGAAATCTAACATGTGGTTTATTGAGAAAAGACTGAATATATGAAGCAATGCAGTGTAAACGGATGAGTTTTAAAAAGGGACTGTTTTGAAGCTACATTGATGGAGAACTTATAAAGTGTATAGTGGGCTGAGGGTTCTGAAGCATGGAAGCTGAGCTCTAAGTCACTAAACTGATGGGATAAAATATTGTTTACAATTAATTTATTGCCACAGGTAAAATGCTTTGCTATTTTTATATGTCAGGCCTGAGAATACAATAAAAGCAGAATAGTATTTGATATACAGCATATAATACATAGTATCACAAATATAGTTTTCTGCAAGATGATTGAGGTTTTATTTTATTACAGGAAATAAAACAACCCAATTTTAAAAGATAAATGTTGTTTGAGGTTATATTTTGAAGTCCTATGCCTGAAAATAAGAATAAATATAGAAGTCATTACAATCACCTAAACAAGAAATTATTACACAATTGTTTCATCATCTCAATGTTTTATCACTTTGTATTAGATATTCGACACAATGCAGATCAAAGGTCACTCATTTGGTCATCACAAACATTGAAAATTGTGTGCTATTCTAGAAGATGCCTTTTTTAGTACATGAGGAAACTGAGGCTCAAAGAGGAAAAAGGCATTCTAAACTAGGGTTGACATCATTACCTTTAGAATGAAGAAGAAAGGGGAGGATATAAGCCCTACAACCTGCAGCTACCCCTGTGAAGGCCTCTAAGACATACACATCCTCTGCTGGCCCTAGACACACTGGACCTCCTAATCAGTATCAGAACTGAGCTAGCGGTAAGTCCTAAGTAGTAGTTCTAGAACTAACTTAATTTTTCCCAAGGCCTTTAGAGGTATGTATCAGTGCCTGTTACTGAGGTTATTATAATGAGGATGAATCCACACAGCCAGAACTGTATTGCCTATATGGAAACACCTTTGAATTATCAGAACAAATGCCTTTACCCCACTCACCTGACCCCTCTTAGACCTTGCTTATTCATCTTACTGCCACTGTCAGCTAGTTTTCAGCATTAATTTTGGTCTATCTTAACCAATAGATTAGAGCTTCCATTGGGATTAAAATAGTTTTCAATCCTATGTAATTCCCATGTGCATCCTTTAGGATTCTTTCTTCTTGCAGAAGGCACTTTGTTTTCCTTCCTTGGGCTGCCATCCTGCTACATGGTAACTTCACAGCTAAGCAGAAATCATAAACACTATGTGATTTGTCCTTTCTGGGGCCTCAGCAGCTTCTAAACTTGCCATAAAAATTTTAGTTCATTCTCTAGAAATAAAAATTAAAGAATAATTTATTGTGCAAGATAACGCAAAATAGCTGAGAAAAACATAAGCCAGGCAATTAAAATCAAGTGGAAATTTTCTTTGTGTTCTACATGACCTTGGCTAAATCATATAATGACACTAGGACTTGATTTCCTTACATAAAAGATTGTTTGAATACCATTAAGTCTCACTGCGTTTTTTGCAGAGCTGTAGTGATCTATCGCCTAGAAAACCTTTAGCAGGGTTTGTATACAAAAGACATTAAGTGAATGCCTGAGTTCTTCTCCTTCCCTCTTACATGTTGAAATGACTGAGAAGGTGCATGTGATTCACCAAGGACATGCAATGATGTTAGCATCAAAGAATCCAAAGGTAAGAACAATCTTTGATCATCATATACTGTTTCCCTTGATGGCTGGTTCCAGGAATCACGGCTCTCTGTCATCTTTAATGCCCTGCAGCTACTTGAACAGCTGAACATCTATTCAAAACCCAACTACTTAGACAGAAAAAAGTCACAATATATCAAACAGGAAATAATTTGATTTCTGGAGTGTGTCATGACCTAGATTATGTTGACTTTCTGAGTGCTGCATTTGTTCCACTTACTCAATGTACTTTTAATAAAACATTTGCTTTAAATAAGTTTCTGACTGACTTTTCCTTAAAATATCAGATAGGCAAATTTCAAAGGAAGTTAGTTTTGTTCTTATGATTTTGAGTCATAGCTTGGGCAAGAATACCCTCCCATATTTTGTACTGTAGATTATTATCTAAAGTTTGAATTAACATGAATCAAAAAGCATGAGTAAGGAACAGTATCTCCGGAATCTAAAATTATATGTATTAATAATTAATGTGGTATTGTATAGTGAAGCACTCATTCTGAACCTTCCTCCAACACACACACATACACATATGTATACACAAAATTGAAGGTACATCTGTAGTTGCTTCAAGATAGTTTGTGCCCTGGAACATGTAGGACTTCTCACATCTGCCTCAGTAGCAAGCCACCTGGGGAGAGTTTGTGGTGAAGGATGATAAAATGCAGTCTCCTGAGTCTTAGCTTGTTCAGTGGGATTTTAAAGATCTGAACATGGCAGCTTCTAGCCTGCATTTTATTGAGCAGGAAAGAATGATTGTGGTGCTGAGGTGGAATTGCTTCTCTATGTATTGTCTGCAGTAACAGCAACAACGATAAATACAATGATTCTATCTGATACTGTTACCGAGTTATTACAATATAAATATTAAAGTGAAAACAGTGCTACCTGTTCAGTCCTCTCTGACCCCAATGCTCATGCTGCTTAATATTACTAGTGGGATCAGTTATTGATAAGGTTGGGTTGACTGGTTGCCAGCAACAGTAGGAATTTCCTTCTGAGCATTTTCTGTTCTCCATTCTTGGCCAGAAACATCCTGGAGCAGAAGTTCTCTGTTTTCCTCACTGTATCATTTTCTGATGGAGCCATCTTTTTAGGAGTCTCCCAAAACTGCTGACCCATGAAGGACATCCAGATTTGATAATGTCACAGAGGTCAAACAGTAACTTCCCAGTATTTTTCACTTATGCATTCATCCCAGACAACTTTAATGATCTCCTATGAGGGATCATGCTCATCCCAGCTTAAAAAATCAAAGAAGCTTGATTAATCAGGATCAAAGTTCAAAATCCTTCCTGCACAGGCTCCAATTTCACTCAAATTACCACACGCCTCTCTTCCCTTTGCAATTATTTTTCTCTTCTTTTTTGTGTCTGGATTATAGTGCTACTTTTCTGTGATTTGAAGAGTTAGTAATGGCTCCCACTCCTGTCCTTTCCTGCACTCTCTCCTCTGCTCTCCTCTTCCCCCTCCCTTCCACTTTCCCAGAAGTTTTTGTATATGACTTTTTAGTCTAATTTTTTAAATAAAATGTCAGCTTTCTCCTTCAGAACTTCCTTGAGGTTCCAACATGGATTGTTTTTATTAAGCTCTGCTTCCTTCAAGGTACTTGTTTTAAGTCATATTTTTTTTTCTTCTGTGTGAGATTCTTGTTCTTCTGCTGTCCTTCCTTCTAGCATATAAGTTTTATGATGGCAAAGACAAGTTTTTCTGGTGACCACTTTAGATTTCAGCAGTAAAACATAACAAAGGAAAATTTCCACTTAGGACTCTCAGTGCTGATTATAACAGCTAGTACACAAAAGGTATTAAATAAATGTTGTATTTCACATAAGTACATTACATATTTAACTGTATTCTCAGGCAGACAAAAATATTTATAAAATACTTCTGAACATTAATATGGCATGTTCTACTCCATGTAAATGCAATTTAATCAACTATTTATAATTTAGAAAATTAAAAACAGCTAAAAATAATACCATTTGTCTTCAAGTAATCTAAATAAAATCATGTGGTAGGAATGTTCTCTGTGTACTGTGAATAAAGAACTGTTTTGGCCTGTGTAGAGCACCATAGAAGTGGGTGGAGAATCAGAGCACAAGCAGGTACGAAGAAGGGTGGAGTTTGCCACTCTCCATCCTTCCCCCGGAGAAGCAGCATGTAGGAATTCAGGTGAGCCACGGGCTGTGAGCCACGTGGTGGGTAGATTCATGGAAATGTGTTGATTTAAGATGAAAGAGCTAGCTAGTAATGTGCTTAAGACATGGGCCAACAGTGAAAAGTATATAAGTGTCTGATTCATTTCTTTGGGGGACAAAAGCCGCGGCACACGCCAGGTCACAAACCTCTTGGACCCAAAACGGGCCGGGGAAAACTTATTACAACAAAATCATGGTGGCAAATACTGCTAATAGCTATTTTTATTCTTCTGTATTAGTGACAAGTCTATTAGCACCAATGGCATCATTTGCCTGTGTTGTTAATCTCATTAAATGGTTGCATTTGTGCCTGTATGCCCATGAATGTGGTTCCAAAGTATACTTAATCATTTAAATTATTTTTGACATTTTATTGTAAAGCATACCTTAATGAAAACTTTATGCATAATTTTTGATGTATGACCTTGATTATTTTGGTATAAATTTGAATGATTTCTCTAATAAGTGCTTATAACACTTGTGTAGGGTGTTGCTATTTTGCCTGAGTTGATATTTTTTTTATTTCTCAGAACTTTATCAGTAAGGAGGATAAATGTGGTCCATCACACAATACTGATCTAGCATATATAATTCAGCTGCATTATCAGACTTCTCACCTTTTTTTTACTAGAATATCTCTAGTGCTTCTATAAACATGATTTTTTTTTTATTGAAACTGTGTCATTTCCTCAAACACCACTTTGACCACTTATAAATTTTCAATTTTACAGGCAATCTTTAACTAGATGGAATAACTGAAAAGTGTATTTGTAGTTAAATACCACTGAATATTTTCTGGACAACTGATATAGTGATTGTTACTTGTCAACTGTATAATTCATTGAGGCTTAAGAATAAATAACAAAAATGCATTTTCTCTGGAAGTTTAAAGTAAAATAAAATTATTTCAAAGTATTAGCATGAGTTGTATAAATCTGACTAAATGATTCTAGGGTCTAAGTAACAAGGAGGTATCCTTGCTAAGAAGAATTTCACATTTAAGCCAGGAAAACACACAAAACACTGCATTCTACCTGAGACAAGACCTCTCACAAATGATGATGTAGTAGCCATAGATGAACAGTGACTCCTGGTTATTCTACAAGTTAAATATAAGAATAGTGTATTAATAGTGAGTATGTGTGTTTGTACTGTGCATATGCCCATTCACATGTAAGTCAGAAAACAACAACTTTGTACAGTTCTCTCTCTCTCTCTTTGAAGTTATAATGTAATCACAACATATCATCCTTTGCTTTCTTTTCTTTAAAACCTCCAGTATACTCTTCTTCCTTTCTTCCTCTCATTAAAATAAACTCCATTTTTTAAATTTTTTTACACACACACACACATACACACACACCACAGTAGAAAGGAAATGGAAAGAGGGTAAATGTCCTTCAAGCTATGAATAGATAACAAAGTACTATAAATATATGCTATGAAATACTATATAGCTGTACAAATAAATCATGAACTTTGCAGCTAAATGTATAGAATTAGAAAAGATCATATTAAGTGACATAACCCACCCTTGGAAAGGCAAAGATCACATGCTCTATCTTATTGGAGGCTCCTAGCTCCAAATCTTGATATATAATGCATCACCTGGAATAACTGCAGAAACAAAAAGTAAATGGAAGCTTTGCCAGGATATTGTATGAGGGAGTAAGAGAAAGGAGAATAGCGGAATACTTACTCCAAGTGATCTGACAGAGGAAAAGGGAAAGGGGGATCTTCGTGAGGAGAGAAGTGAATACAGAATGAAGGTGGAAGAGAGTATACTAACAGTAAGAATTTCAGATGAAGCCCAGAGGAATCTCTCTTCTGTCTTGATGGAAAGCCCAGGGAACAAATGGAGATCTCGGTGCTTGCATGACAAGATTTTCACTCATTGATCAACCTTGCTGGCCTGAGTTAATGTACACTTGGGAAGTGAAGTGGCCTGTCTAGGTCATTGAAGTCAAGAGAGTAAGTCCTCCTGATGATCAGGTGCCCTAAGCCATTGTCTATCTCTGACCCTGACTCCTGGCTTTTGATAAAATAGTCCTGAAAGAAGCTACTTTGTTTGCCCTGATAATACTACTGTTTAGATTTCTGTCTTCTGTCCAGCAAATGAAGTGTAATATAACAATTTTTTTGTTTTACTCTTTTAGAAACCGTGGATCAGAGCAGAAGACTCACATAGATTTCCTCTGAGCTACATTTCATCTGTCTGGCTTATTTTTATTGTTTTAAATTTTAATTTGAGGAGAGGATCTTGCTGTGTTTTTCAGGTTAGACTTCAGCTTTCTCTATGCCCAGTGAGGACTTGCACATATCTCTCCCTTCCATAACCGACCCAGCACTACTGAGATTATTTTTGTCTTCTTCTACTCCTCTTCCTCCTTCTTCATTTTATTGAAAATAGGTTTTTTTTTCTCATAAAATGTATCCTGATTATATTTTCTGCACCTTCTTCTCCTCAGGTTTTTCTGACCTCCCCTCCCATCCTACTTTCTTTCCAGTCATGGGGTTCCAACACACCAACACATGGCAGGCATTATGTGACATTTATATATATTGCAAACACATTCTTACGTGAAAGTTAGTTCTTTTTCTCAATCTTTTACTATAGTTATATTTTAATATATTTTCCAAAGATGTCAACTATTAGCACTTGAGCAGAAATTTGGATAATAATTACGTGTATTTAATAAAATATGTTTAGCCTCCTTTCATTCAATGATAATAAAATTCAACTTAATATACATCAATGCACTGTAGGTTTACATTCTATGTTAAATAAAAATTTTGAGAAGAACTTCATGTTGTATTTTATAATTTTCAAATATTGAATTGTAATCAAACAAGGAATCATTTCTGTACAGAGATTTATGGTTTAGCAGATGCTCCAACAGTTATATCTCTCTGGCTTCTACTCCATATTAATTAAAAGTCTTAAATGTCTAATTTCTTCTGTTCTTTGCTACAGACCACTGATCTGAAGAATTACTCCAGGCTGCTGCTAGCACCAGCTCAGGTGAATAATAAAATAGAAATATAATTCAGCTAATTTTGAAATCTGTCAATGTCTTCACCTGAAAAAATTGATTAAAGAAAATAAACATGCCTTTTCAAAGCCATATTTGTGTTATGTGCTAGGGTAAGATGCTTAGTTGTTCTGTGATCATCACAGTGACACTTTAAGAAAATCAACATGGCATGTAGTTTGTTCTGAGATCCATTCAATAGGTAAAGAGGAGATACAGCATTGTGATAGAAGAAACTGGGTATGTAGTTGTGTTCACAATGATTACTAAACACTCTATTTTTATCCTGAGTACATCATAGCAATTGTTGCTTTGCTTTGATGAATACATTTGTTCTTCACAAAAGTTCTTGGTAAAATTTAGAACTATATCCAATTTAATAAACTGGAAAAGTAAATATGTTTGTATGTGTTTGGTATATGCAAAAATGTACAGTCAGATTTACATGACCCTGTGCATGCTGAGGCCAGAAAGGATGTGGAGCATCATGTTCTGCTCCATCTTATGTTATCTTATTTTCTTGAAACAAAATCTATAGCAAGGATATCAATCATCATTCTCTATAATTCTCCTGCTCTAGCCCCTTCATTGCTGGAATTTTAAGCCAATAGGCAGCCATGCCCAGCTTTGAGCTTGGTGCTGGGATCTGAACTCTGGTTCACAAACTTACACAACCCATGCTCTTTTCCACTAAGCTACTTTCCTAGCCCCTAAAACTGTAATTTGGTAAATTAAAACAAAATCATAAAAGGTATTTTGTCATGAGATTTAATGAGTGTCAAGATGGGGAAATTCTAATTATAAAATAAATATTTCATCTTCATTGATCAAACAATTTGTTATCCCTGTGCCATCTGTAGACTCTTTCAAAAATGTGATTATAAATTTCAAGCATTATTTTGAGACTTGTATATTTATTTGAGTATTCTTGAGTATCCACAGTGTTACTCTGTTTTATTGTTTTGTTTTGTATGATGGTGAGTTGTTTGTATATCTTTTTGCTTTGTTTAGCCTCTGTAATAAATCAAGGATGCAATTTGCATCATGGAGACAGACTTCCAAGAAGCAAATACCTTGATTTTAACCTAGTGGAAAGTGCTTTGTAGAAGCCTGCACCTTTCCTCCCAAGTTTGATTCACACTTTTTTCTTGGCAATTCAAGAGCATTTATTGTCAACACTATTCACCGTTGTGCAAATGGCATTACAGACTGTCAGATAAACTGAAGTAGTTATCTCATGAGTCTTAAGGAAGACACACATGATATACATTTGCTTTTGATAACAAAAAACAATCTCTCACTTGAAAAGCAGTGTTGCCATTGAAATGCTTCTTAGATATTTATTTCAGTTTTCTTGTCAAATGACAACTCTGGAGATAAACAATGATACTCTTTCACTTAAGCTCAGTTTTAGGATTAGACAACTGAATTAACAGTGGCAGTTTGGCATATATTAGCATATAAAACATTCAGCATTGCACCTTTTGGGGAAAGCAGTAATCATTCATAGACAAATTATAAATTTTACTTTGAATAATCATAAACTAATAATATCTTAGCTTCACACAGGATAAGTTTCAATGTGAGATGAAGAGCTAAGCATTGAACAGCAAGAAGCCTTGTAAGAGTGTCTGTCTGAACATAAAGATCATGGTAAGAAATACCTTTCCTTGAGTGAGAGAGCAAAGCAAAACAATGGGATTAATAATCATAATTAAATGCCTGGATAAGACTTTTGCTAGTACAGAGAAGAATGGTCCTTTAACATCTATTTGTTTATAGGGCATGTTCTAAAAAATGCAGACTAGCTCAAAGACAAAGTCAGGAACTATCAAATATAGCATGCAAATTAGTGAAGTCAAGCTACCCTGTTTTAGGCATTTGTCTACTTGGTGTCTGTGCTTTTTCCTTGTGATTCCTTGCTTTGCTTGACTACTGTGTATATAGAATATAAAACATGTCCCTGCCTGTACTAAGTTGGTGCAATAGTATCACAAAAGCCACAGTGATTCATTTATTTGTCAGAATTTGTACAGATTCCTGAAATTTCCCAAATGAACATTACTCAAGAATCATAAAATAAATATATAAAGCATATTCTGATTCTGAATTACATGAACCTAGATATTGTCCCTCTAGACTTACTCATCTTATTTGTATTTAAGAAAACATCATTGCTATGTGTTCTTACCATCTGTCATTGACAATGGACTTGTTGTACTTCAGTGTAAGTCAAGTCCTGGGATGAGGTGGGGGTCTCTTAGACTTCTCATTCTCGTGGATGAAGACAGCATTGGGAGTCAGTTTACTAGTTTCTCGCATTTTTCAGAAGCAGACTCAGGATGTGCATCTTGTGCTCAGTTATGATTACTATCAAAGATTAATTGCACATTGCAACTTTTCATATAAAAGGTAAGGTAAAGTTACTGGAAATCCAATATTGTCAAAGGATTCTGTAAGAAATATAATTATAATGTAATTATAAAATATAATAAAATGCTTGTATAATCATTGGCTATAGTGTATTTTTATTATTAAATAATTAGTGTTTCTGGCAAAAATCTATAATTTATATTTATAATTCATAAATTTGTATTTATATTTTGATATTCTGGTGTAACAAAACTTATAAGTGTCACTAAGATTTACTGAATTATGATGTATAACTTACAGAAGTTTAAATTTAAGCTTTTTCCATGACTATGTTTTTTCCAGATCATGGCAGTTTCAATATATAATTTCCTAATGACAGTGTCAAGCAACTTGTTTATTTGTCATTATTTGTTTCTCAATACCATATTCATTAAAATATGTTCTTTATTCTATTTATTTGCATGTGTGTCATTTCCTTGTTATTTGTGAGATGTGTTAGCACATCTTGAACATAAAATTTATTTTTATTTTTTGTTTATATTTTGCTGACATAGATGACAGTGATTGTAAATCTAATGTCCTGATTATGTTACTATATATTTAAATTACCACCTCTAACACTATTTCCTTCTTTTCACTTCTAATTGCATAAAATGGTTTGAAATATAGAAGACTATTTGATTGTCACAAAAGTATTGAAATATTTTTGATGCTGTGTCTGAGATGTTAACTATTTTTTTCTTTTATTTAAGCTAACTAAAACCAGGGTCTTTCCTTCTAAACCTGGCAATTAACATGTTAACAAGCCAAGTTAATGTGTGACCCTATACCAGTGAACATTATTTTGAACTTGTAGAATAGTCTCGACTGAGCCTTTAATATTTACAAGGTATGAGGAAGGCATTCTTAACCGAACACTGGTTAGCATAATGTCTTCTAACACTGACACTTTCCATAAGATCTTTCACACCATCCCTCTGCTTACGTCTAAATTCTAATTTGTATCTCATATCCTTGCTTCACCAGTCTGTCTAGAAGCCTTGTATGTACACATTGAATATTTTACTCCCTTAGAATAAGAAGTCCTCAGTTTCTTACATGTAAATTTGAAAAGTAAAATTAAGAAAAATTATTTTGTACTTCAGTTAACATCCTGTGAGAAAAATCTTAACAAAATACATTATATACAATAAATATTCAACAAACCC
Organism: Sigmodon hispidus; assembly: GCA_004025045.1. Taxonomy (NCBI): domain Eukaryota; kingdom Metazoa; phylum Chordata; class Mammalia; order Rodentia; family Cricetidae; genus Sigmodon; species Sigmodon hispidus. Next base: position 44,051 of record PVIH01011612.1, read on the forward strand.
TAGTTGGGTGTTGAGGTGTAATTGGTGAAGCACAACGGCTTCCTTAGAGCTATAGTGAATGCTTACAAAACATAGTAAGATATCCCCCAACTGCAACTTTTATTTATAAGTTTTGAAGTTTGAAATTACTGACCTCTTGAAATGGAGGGATAACTGCAGCTAACTATGTCGTTTTTCTCCCTCCTTTAAAAGGCACACAGAAAACAATAGAAAATTACTAGTAAAAAAAGTACTAAAGTTTGACTACCACTTTCAAGAAATTATACTTTACTAGAACCTCTCAGCTTGAGTTTCATTTTTACCAGCATGACTACTTGCAGGGAAGTTTTCAGAATTAGCTCCAAGTAGCTGGTTTTCAGAATGGGTAGTTGGGTGAGATGAATTTCAATATGATATTTGGCTTAGAAAAACACTTAATGGGAGATCTTTCTGAACTCTCTTTAATACAATATTTATTTTTTCACTTATTCATTTTTATTAGATGTAATTGTCATAAAAAATTACCCTGTATAATACATCCCTTTGTTTCTTGTCTCAGAACATAATAAGGGAAATGACTCAAAGAAGGGAAATCATATAAATATGACTAGAATAAGATATAATACACATTTGTTGGATTTTGTTTGAGTTTTCCAAGCTAAGTTAAAGCTATCACAAAATACTTTATCTGGTTATTAGTACAGTATTCCAGAAATTGACATACTTTAAGAGATATAAAACTAGAATATTTAAATGATCTGATGTGAAGGAACTTATATGAATTTACCAACATATTCTCTATATTCTGTTTTATATCTGTTTCTTTGGTTTGTACAGTTAGGGGTATGAAAATTAAACTTAATAGTTGAGTCATGGTACTTTCACAATTTGTTCTTTCAATTTTCTGCAGAATTATGTCATTACATGATAATAAGAGTTGATTAAATGACATCTTAAGTAACTTTGAAGAATGCAATAATAATAAATTTTGCTATATTCATATAACATACTTGCTTTACAGTTGGCATGTAATGATTTACACAACCATTTTTGTCATAAAATAAGGCATAATGATTGTTGTTCTGTGATCCTAGATATTTTACTTTTATAATGGTAGAACAGAAATGCTATAATTTCTAAAACGACATGCATATTGCTGATATGAAAATGGTGAATTATCTAGTCTTTTCTTCTTTTCACCATTGATATTAAAAGTTGTTTAACATCAATATTGTTTTTATTAAATTATTTAAATTAAGAGTTTATCCAATAAATAATAAGCATTGATTTTGCTAATTGTTATAACAATGGATACAGAAAATGGCACCAGCCACAGAAAAACTTATAGGCTACCTCTGGATGTGTTAAATAAACAGTCAGTATATCAGAGAAAGAGTAATAAGTGCTCATCAAAGCCATATAAAGTGATATGTATAGGTCAAAGGCTAAAGTTTGTGAGCTATTATTAACAATACAAATCAATAGTGCTGTAAATGAGACTGAGCCTCAGAGGCTCATACATTTGAATGCTTGGTATCTAGTTGGCAGAGAGTTTAGAAAGGACTGAGAGCTGTGTCTTTGTTGACAAAGATGTGTCTTTGGGGGTGGGTTATTAAGGTTTCAAGGCTCAGCCATGCTCTCTGTTCCTACTCTTAGATCAGAATGTGAATTCCATGTAACTGCTTCATTGCTATGCCTGCCTATGCTCCAAGCTTTGATGGGCACAGATAAACATTCTGAAACTATAAGGAAGCTACCAATTAAATGCTTTATTTTATAAATTGCTTTGGTCATACTGTCTTTTTCTAGACTGCTATGCTATGTTAAACATACAGTGTCAGTCTTCACCCAGACTGCTGTGCTATGAAAAACATATAGTGACAGTGCCCCAATTCATGCTAATAATCTCTAGGCTCAGCTATTTTCCAGTGTTCAATTCAATTGTATAAACTTATTTACTTACAACCAAATTATGACATAAGCTTAGTCAGTTTGTCTAGCGCAACTGAAGTTGACAAATTTCTTTGACTTGGAATAATCATCAAAGTCTGTGTTAATACAGTTTGTAAATTTTAATTTAGGCTACAGAGTTTCCATTTTTCTCATTTCCCCCAAAGACTAAATTGTCTTTTGTTTATCTTTTCTTTTTTTTTCTGATTTTTAAAAATGATTCAGCATTCAACCAGGATGAGATATTAAGCTTACCAACAATAGAACATGAGGACAGTTGAAACTAGAAATATATATCATTGAGGCAGGTATGTGAAAGGCTTGAACTCAGTGCAATAGTGTTGGGAGTTTGTGAATCTTTGTAGAAATTGTGTCTAGTGGGAAATTTCTAATCACTGGGAAATTTCTAATCAAGGGGATTTGCCCTCTTAACATCCCCTTTTTCTCAAAGGTTGGCCATGGGTTGGTGGTTTGACCTGCTAAAAAAGTCATCTGCTCCCATGCCACTTGAGTAAAATCAATATGGACAATTCATCAGTTTCAGAAAATCTAGCCAAAATGAAACTTTTTTCTATGAAGGTTATCTTAAGTATTTGTTATACTGACTAGAAGCTACCTACACAAATGGTAGTTTTATATAAAAAAATAGATATTTTTAATGTTTATATCAACAGTAAAATATACCAAATTTCTAAAGTTCTGACTTTTAGACTGAGCTTGTTAATATCTGCAAATGTTGAAACTTTGACTTTTTAACCTCCATTTCAATGTCACTGAGCAACATTCTTTAAAAAAACAGTTTGAGGATATTTTCATATTTCTTAGAGATGACACTGATATTTCTTAGAGATTGGCACTGATATTTAATAAACTGGATGTGTTTCTACTCTTTATTCCAAATTCACATAGAAATAAACAAATTCAGTTACTCTCATTTTCTTCCACTCTTCCTTTTCTTTATTCTCTTTCTATTCTCGAATTATTCCTTGCTAAATTAATTTGCAACTGATTGGTTCTCTTCTGCCTGCTTATTCTCAAATACCTGGCAATCACTTCCCAATTAATTGATTCAGAAGCTTGCTGTTACTTATAAATGCTCAGTCAGTAGCTTAGACTTATTACTAACTAGCTCTTACATTGAATTTAGCACACAATTTTTAATATGTTTAGCCACATAGCTTGGTACATTTTCTCAATAGGACATTTCTCATCAAACTTTCTTTGTATCTGGCTGGTGATTTCTGACTCTGCTCTTTCTCTTCTAAGAATTCTCCTATTGTGATTGCCCTGCCTATATATACATCCTGCCTGCCCTCTATCAATCAGTATTTTATTAAACCAATTTGAGTGACAAATCTTTACAGTGTACAAGAGTGTTATCCCACATCTTGAAATAATTCCATTTGCTTCAAATGCTTTTTTTTTTTTTTAAAGAGAAACCTTTGTTTTATTGGGTGACTATTTGTACCTGGAGTAGTTTTACAAGTGTGCTTAAGAAGAGATCAGTATAACTGAGGCGAAACCTTCTGGGAAGTGTTTCAGCAGAGTTAGTATAAGAAATTGTGTTCCAAGGGGAGCCACAGTTGTATTTCAGGCTGGCAGACAGACCTGGTCAAGTGCAAGAGCCTTTTAGGATGTTCTGGTTTTGAAGACATGAAGGGATCATGGAGAAGAGCTGAGGCTTGGAGTACTACTGAGGCTAATAGACATCACTGGTGACGATGCAACAGCAGTAACAGTTGGAGCCCAGGACTGGGGAGATCTTGAAGAGAAGTTGAGGCTTCAGATGATGGAAAGAACCCAAGGGAGACTCATGGTGAAAGTGCACGCCAGTTTCATTAGAAGAAACTATCTGTAATTTATATTGACATGCTAAGAAAAAGTAATTTTCTTCAGTAGAGTCTCACTGGATATATTAGGCACACTCTGGAAATATCCTGTGACCCACAGTAGATGACTAAAACAAAAAAATTGGCTCAATGATATCTTTGTGAGTGTGAGTTTATTTTGTCTCACATTTCTTTGTTTGGGCATTTTTATTTTTTATTTTTGCTTCTGTATTATTATTTCTGACTTTGTGTTTTATTGCTGTATGGTGAATATTATTTGTGTGGTTTCTTCTTTTTTGTTTGACTGTTTGTTTTCTTTTTTTTTTTTTGTCAGTAGCCAATTTTATTTGAAACTTCCTTTAAATTCTTAAACATTTAAAGTGGTCATATTATTTTTAAAAGTACTGTTTTCTTTTTTATTTATTTTTATTTTTATTTTTTAATTTTATTATTATGAGCAAAGAAGTCACACTTTCTATCCTTGTATATCCTTATTCAAGGTCCCTTCCCCCTCCCACCACATCAGGTCATTCTCTGTTCTCCACAACTCCCCATCTCCTCCCTGGGCAGGTGGCTGGCAGTCCCAAGGTCCCACTGTACCAATATTGATTACTTCAGTCTCCACTCCTGGCAGATCCAGTTTTCAAACCCCAACCTCAAGACTGAATTAGGTGTTTCTCTAGGGTGAGTGGGATCCAAGGAATCAGTCCAAGGTGTTTCTGATCCCAAGCTGTTCAGTGGTTGTGGTTTGCAGCTTGGGCAAGCTTTGCTTTTTCCTTGTTTATTTGTTTAGAGACCAGAAATGAATGAGTACATCCCCTGCTTATCTTTCTGGGTTTGTGATACCTCACTTAGGAGGATATTCTCCAAATCCATCCACTTGCCTGAAAATTTTAGGATATCATTTTTCCTTACTGCTGAGTAGTACTTCATTGTGTAGATATACCACAGTTTGTTAATCCATTCTTCAATTGAGGGACTTCTAGGTTGTTTCCAGGTTCTTGCTGTTACAAATAACGCTGCTATGAATATAGTTGAGCTAATGCCTTTTGAGTGTGACTGTGCATCTTTAGGGTATACACCCAGAAGTGATATTGCTGGATCCTAGCGGGCATTGACTTTCAATTTTCTGAGAAACCACCATACTGCATTCTAAAGTGGCTGACAGAACCTGGTCCTGGAACCAACTGCTTCAAATTCTTAATGATTTTAATAAGAAATTTACACAAGTCCAGAGGGTTACTATTGTTAACAACTGCTGTAAAACTTTCATTCAAATGATATTGCTCCTGGTGGTGGTGATGATGATAATATTGATACCATTTCTATGAATGCTATATATGAAATGTAAAATTAGACACTAAACCAAAAATATCTTAAGTTTCATCCAATAAGACACATAATAATATTAAATATAGAACAGTATTTTTTGTTGTTATTGTTTGTTTATTTCTTTTCTTTTTTTTCTGGATGTAAAAAAGATCTCTTTACCAAAAGAAGAAAATATTGATAGGATGAGGTGACTATGAAAGGAAAATTAATAAGTATAAAAGATAAACAATTAATTGAAAGATAAAATGAATAAAATGTGTATGTACTCTAATTTACAGTATGATTTCAGTTATTATTAATCAGTACAGTTATGTAGGAGAGAAATCATATTTCCGTTTCCAAGAGAAGTGAACTGAGACTTTAGAAAATAAAATAATTAATATATATTTATATACTACTTGTTGACATTGCCATCATTTAATTCAGTAATTAGAGTGTTCTAGCAAGTTTTATGTGCCAGCTTGACACAAATGAGAGTCTTAGAGGAGCAAACTTCTATTTCACAAATTCTATATGACATTATAATAAAAACCAGAACTAGATATTGAGAAAAAGCTGGAATACCAGATAGTGAGAGAACAAGCTACAACCAATTCTCACCCAGCTAACTCTTCAGGCCTATTTCCTTGAGTCCTCTAACTGAGGGTACACAGGCCAAAGGGAAGAACTTCTACCTTCTTGTGCTTTATATTTTTTCCCACACATCTATTTTAATTCCTAGTTCAACTTTTCATAGAGACAAGATTAACTCAAAGAAATACAGATGAATCTCTGCTTCCCCAGTGATAAGATTACAGGCATGGATCAACATTTCCTAATCTTTATGGCTTGACTCTGAGTAATTTTGTCTTCTGATATTCCAGACTATTTTTATTAAATATAAAATGTATTACAAAATATGGTGTCAGAAGTAGAATGATTTAAAAAGAAAAAAAAAATGGGACATATTTTTCAATTGAGTTTGTTTACTAAAATGCTGATTGGCCAGAAGGCAGGCAGGAAGTAGAGAATGCTGTACTTAGCAAAGGAAGCAAGTCATAAGGTTAACCACAAATAGAAATGTGGGTTAACTTAAAGTGTAAGAGTTAGCAAGTATTAAGCCTAAACCATAGACCAAATAGTTTGTAACTGATATAAGCCTCTGTGTATTAACATGTGACTAAGTGTCAGCAAGATCTGCTAGGCAGAACAGAGAATCTTGTAACTACAAGCCCCAGCTGAGGAAATGTCTTCTTGAGATGCATCTATAAGGCATTTTCTCATTTAGTGATCAACAGGGAGGTTCCAGCCCAGGTGATGCTAATCCTGGGCTATTGGTCATAAACTGTATAAGAATGTGGGCTGTGAAAGCCATGGAAAGTAAACCTGAAAGTATCTCCCCTCCACTGACACTGCAACAACACCTGGCTCTTGGATCTTTCCCTGTTTGTGTTTGTGTCTTGACTTTCTTCAGAGATGAACAGCAATGCAGAGTATAAGCCTAATAAACACTTTCCTCCCCAACTTACTTTTTGCTCATGGTGTCTCTTCACAGCAACAGAAACCTTGAGACATTAGAGTGTTTATTTTTTTCTGAATTTTCCTACTCATTAATTTCTGATGATGAATGAATATTTGGACATAAATCAGGTAATAAAAATATTTACACAAATAAATATTATAGTCTGTCACAGTAAAATAAAAAGCATTAAAGTCCATCATAAAAACATTGATAAGATCACCATTCCACATAGACAAATGCATATTTATGTGTTTTCTTTAAGGAGGGGCTGTTTATTTCATGTGTATAGTCCCTTTGGCCTTAAATGTTTTCAGAACATATTTAAAGATTGGTCTTGGCAATATGAATTTTAAAACAGCTATTAATCACATTTGAAAGTGTTAACTAACCAAAGTAATAAGCCAAATCCTAGACTTTTCTAAACATTTTATTAGAATATAAGCAAACAAGAATGTTCACTTGAGATATAATTTTGTGAATGAGGCCTGCTGTGTATTTTGTACTTTGTTCATAGAGAACTGTCCCTCTGATAATTTATCCTTTATCATTTTTCACTTATTGCTTCATTCTACTTTTCTTCCTAAAGTAGTGTTCTGTTGTGTTAATTTTTTTATAGTTTCTTCACTTTATTTTGAATAAATAACAGCCTCATGGATGACTGCAGAAAGATAATTTTCCTATAAGTTACCTATTATTAATTATTTTGTCTCAGCTGATTATGAGCCTTGAATAGGCCCTTTACAAACTATTATTCATAAACACTAAAAAAAAGTAGCAGCATGCATGACCTCTTTGTTCTGTTAGAACCTATTCTGCAATCTTTGAAAGCTTGAGCTTATTCAGCACTTTTTATTACTATTAATTGCATTATTTGTTTAGTAATGAGAAGGAAAGTGACTTAAGGTAATGTTAAACATGATCATCTATTGTACTGTACATGGATTTTAAAATAGCTCATGAAATGTACCTACTGACTATGGAGTCTCTGGGAAAAGACTTCCCTACCAAATAGGCTTTTTACAGGCCTATAAGGTCAGGAGTAACATCTGTTGACCTCAGTATTCCACTGCCTATCCTAATATGATGCGTTCAGTCTGATTGTAGCCTCACTGTGCTTATGTTAACTCATTCATTTGCATTTAACAAATTCTGCTATTATGCTTATGATAGTTGGCATGGTGACATTTTTGAGGCTTGCATGTTCTATTAAGCTAGTGTTTCCCCAATTAAAGTGATGGTAATAATTGTTCTTTTTAGCATTGCTAAGCTAATCAGTTGTACTGTACTTAATCTGAGATTGAACACTCTCTATGGATACACAGCACTGGGATATTTTCAGTTTGTAATTACCTTGAATTCTCTGTTCCATCTCTGTTCTTGCCGCTTTTGTTCCGTGAAAAGAGTTACAAAGACTTCACATTTGGGGCACATTTCCTGTGGGAATCTTGTCTCCAAATTCACTTTTATTTTCAGCAAGTTCTCACCAAACAGACTCTCAGCAAGTGAGAAATGTAATATTAAACTATGATTTTCTTTGCTGAGACTATGCCTTGACTGAAAGGAGGGTAAGAGGCTTAGTAGAGACAGAGTTCTCTAACTGTCCCAGCTCTGACATTTTGTTCTACAATCGACAGAGTAACCCAATAATGGAGTCCATCAGAAGTTCATAGGGTAGTAGAAGAAAGGCTTGGTAAAATGGGATGGTATCAAAAGAAATTATCTAGTTCTGCAGTTTTCTAAAATTGCAACATTTACCGTCATAAAAATCAACCAAGAAAAACATCAGTGGGGCATTCTAGCTCCCTCCATGCTCTTTATTAATCTGAAACTGTGTTCCTTTTTCATTACTCAAACTGGAGCTAGAGATGTTGATCAACTGAGTTACTTGGGTATGTTTCCACTTCTAAATATAACGCAATTTTTTGAATTTACAGGTGATTGCTGATTTTCTGAGATTATATGTGTGGTGTTTCAAAGAAACAATTGTGGTAAAAGTTGTCTCTGTTTTATGTGGCTATGTGCCTCCTTAGTGATTCTAAGCTCCAAAATACCATTTTAATGTTTTTACTAGTTCATTATAACCAAGACTTTAGTAAAACAAAAAATATACAAAATCCAGCATAAAGTTCATTGTTTAAAATTACTTTTTTTATTTTTATTTTTTTAAATAATTTTATTTTTATTTTTTAGGAAATAAAGTCCTTTTTTTTCCCATGCACCTTGCTCTTTCTCCCTTCTCCCTCCTAATCCTTCCCTGTATGCCTTCAGCCCCCTCCTCCCCATACCTCATTTCCTTCCCAAAAAGGGCAAGAAGTCCTAAGGTAGATCAGATCAGAATATACTCCAGTAAGGACCAATTTTCTTATCCTAATGTCATGACTGTGTAGGCATTCTCCTGGATTGAATGTGCTCAGAAGTGCCAATCCACACATAGAAACTAGTATTCCATTGTGTAGATGTACCACAGCCTGTTAATACATTATTCAGTTGAGGGGCATCTAGGTTGTTCCCAGGTTCTTTCTATTACAAAAAATGCTGCTATGAACATACTTGAACTAATAATGCCTTTAGAGTGTAAATGTGAGTCCTTTGGGTATATGTCCAATAGTAGTATAGCTGGGCAATTGGGGAGATTGATTCCCAGTATTCTGAGGAGCCATCATAGTGTATTCCATAGTGGCTGTACAAGTTTACATTTCCACCAAAAATGGAGGAATGATCCTCTTACTCCACATCCTCTCCAGCATAAACTATTCTCTGTGTTTTTTGTCTTAGCCATTCTGACATGTGTAAGGTGGTATCTCAAAGCTGTTTTGATTTGCATTTTTCTGCTGGCTAAAGATGTTGAGCAATTTTTCAAGTGCTTTTCAGCTATTTGTAATTCTGATGAGAATTCTCTTCTGAGTTCTGAACCCAATTTTTAATTGGGTTATTTATGGTTTTGGCCTCTAGTTTCTTGAGTTGCCTATATATTTTAGAGATCAGTCATCTGTCACTTGTAGAGATGGTGAAGATCTTTTTTCTGTTCTGTAGGCTATTGTTTTGTCTTATTGACAGGGTCCTTGGCCTTACAGAAATGGCTCAGTTTCAGGAGGTTCCACTTATTAATTTTTGTTCTTAGTGTCTATGCTTCTGGTGTTATATTTAGGAAGTGGTCACTTCTGTCAATGTGTTGGAGAGTATTTCCCAGTTTCTTTTCTATCAAGTTCAGTGTGGCTAGGTTTATGTTGATGTCTTTGATCCATTTGAATTTAGTTTTATGCAAGGTGATAGGTCTGGATCTATTTGCATTCTTCTTTTTTTAAAATATTTATTTATTTTTATGTGAATTGGTGTTTTGCCTGCATGTATAACTGTGTAAGGGTGTCAGATCTTGGAATTACAGACAGTTGTTAGCTGCCATGAGGATGCTGGGAATCGAACTCAGGTCCTCTGGAAGAAGTTAGTGCCCTTAATTGCTGAGCCATCTCTCCAGCCCTTTTTGCATTCTTCTAAAACCTACCATCTAGTTATGCCAATACAATTTGTTGAAAATACTATCTTTTATCCATTGGATATATTTGGCCTCTTTGGGAAGATCAAATGTTTATAGGTGTGAGGGTAACGTCAGGGTCTTCACTTTGATTTCAATGATCTATGAGTCTGTTTTTAATATCACTAGGTAAAGAAATAAATTAAGAAAGAAATCAAAGACTTCCTAGAATTTAGCAAAAATAAATCCTCAACATACTCAAATGTAAAGGATACAAAGAATGCAGTCTTGAGAGGAAAATTAATAGCAGTAGAGGCCTATATAAAAAAATACTTAGAGAAATCCCATACAAGAGATCTAACAGTGCAACTGAAAGCCCAAGAAAAATTAGAAACAAACTTACCTAGCAAAAGTAGAAGGAAGGAAATAATCAAACTTAGAGCTGAAATCAATTCAATTGAAACAAAGAGAATAATACAAAGAATCTATTATTCAAAGTGTTGGTTGAGAAAGTCAAGATAGATAAACCCTTATCCAAACTAACCAAAAGCCAGAGAGACAGTATTCAAATTAACAAAATCAGCAATAAAAAGGGGAACATAATAACAGACCTCCAAGAAATCCAGTACAGTAGTTTTGTTTTTTTTGTTTGTTTGTTTATTGATATAATTTCTATCTTCCTAGAAAACACATTTTCTTTTAAACTTCTAGCAGTGCAGTAGTAGGAAAGAAAAGACACTCAAGTATACATAAATTATATAGTATATTATTTATTTCTCCCTAGAAAAGTGGTCAATTTATTTAGATCTGAGCATACTATGTGAATATTTATCAAATTAGTGAGTCTAAAATAAAATGAACTCCTGCCCTTTCTGGGGAGGAGATAAAGAGATGGGGAGAAGAGAGAGTAACCAGGAGGGGTGGGAGGGAGAAGAGAGTTTGGACAAGGGGATACATGCATAAAAAATATGACTTTATTCATAATAAAAAAAGAATAAACTTAAATCACATCTCAAAATTATTTTTCAAGATAAAATTGTATTAATTCAAATAACTTGAATTTTATATGGAATAAAGTACAAAAACATTGGTTGTTTGTTATCACAGTTGTAAATAACTGAAGTGTGATACATTGTATTGTCTGAATTCTAAGATATATGTCATCTGAAAGAATTTAATCTATGTTAGACAGAAATTTTTTTCTGTATTTTATTGTGCATAGTATATTAATTATATTTAAAATAAGATAAGAAAAACATGATATTTCCCCTAATATTTTTTCTCAGAGGATTAAGTTTATTGAATCACCATGAAGTCCTGCTCAGTCAGTGATAAATGACAGTCTGAGGAATAATCAAACATCACAATAGCTGTTCTCTAGACACTTGTCAAATTACATAGGGAAGAAGTTTGCAAACATTCAATGTTTTTTCATTTATTGATGCATTCCAAATGCATTCATTACTCAAAGGAGATCATCACAATGACTCATATTAGGATAGCACTTCATTTGTTTACACACTAATGCTCTTTTCTAAGAAACTGTTCTAGCTAAGTTGACTAAATACATGTCCTGTCATGAATCAGATTTGTCATTAAGAAATGCATATAAGTTAGACAATTGCTCTTTGGTGATCACAGTTGGCAGATGTATAGTTTTAAAGTCAAGACTCTCATGATATCACTACAAATTTGGCCATTTGTCTAACTAACCATTTTTGAATCAAATATCTGTGTTGAAATCTACTTAAAGAGAGATGAAATTAGTGAAGTCATCATTTACTTGATGAGGTTCTCACCTGGATAGAAAATATGATTAGTTCCAATAATAGCAATATAGGTAAGAAACTATTTCTGATAATCAGCCTTTACATCCTCTTCTATGTACAGTTGTATTAGTTATTCACAAGCTACACATTAGAATGAATCATAACTAGAAGAAAGGAGTGAATGCCATAATTATTTTTTATACAAGATCTGGGGTTTGTAAATATAAAAAATCAATAAAGACAAAATTCATTCATATTAATAATATGCTTACTGTTGATCTAAACCAGTGAATGAACACATAGAATGTGGAAAAATTCAAAAGGGATTCTAAGATTTTATTTACAATAAAATTAACCCCTTTATACTCTTTTCTATAAATTATTCAAAAGGAAAGAGCAACAGTGCCTTATACCCAAAAGTAATAACAGTTGAAAATAGGGATTTAAAAGGAAAGTAGGCCAGCAGTTTAGAACCATCATAATGCAGATAGTGGTTATAATAGTATTTCAAAAAGAATTGAAAGGGCTGTGATCTGGATCAATGGTTAGAGTGCTTTCGGAAAGTGCATGAGGACCTGATAAAAGAGTTCTAGCATGGTCAACACATGCTTATTTTATTATTATTATTATTATTATTATTAACAAAAAAGTCACACTTTCAATCCTTGTACATCCTTATTCATGGTCCCTTCCCTCTCCTGCCACATCAGGTCATTCTCTCTTCTCCACAACTCCCCATCACCTCCCTGGGCAGGCTGCAGGCAGTCCCATGGTGCCACTGACCCAATATTGCTTAGTTCAGTCTCCACTCCTGGCAGATTCAGTTTTCTCCCTCCTCCCTCAAGAGTGAGTCAGGTGTTCCTCTAGGGGGAGTGGGATCCAAGGAGTCAGTCCAGGGTGTTTCTGATCCCACGCTGTTCAGTGATTGTGGTTTGCAGCTTGGTCATGCTTGGCTTTTTTATTGTTTGTTTGTTTAGAGTCCACTAATGAGTGAGTACATCCCCTGCTTATCTTTCTGAGTTTGTGATACCTCGCTCAGGAGGATATTCTCCAAGTCCATCCATTTGCCTGCAAATTTTAATCTATCATTTTTTCTTACTGCTGAGTAGTACTCCATTGTCAACACATGTTAATAATCTGTTAGAGGAGGCAGAGATAGTAGGAGCCTGAGAGGTCACTGGCTTGCCATTGTAGCCAACTAGTGAGACCTGGGTTTATTGAGAGACTTTGTCAAAAAAAATAAAATAAAGCAAAGAGGAACTAAAAAAATATATGCAACAAACTCTGGTATCTACATGCACATGCACACTCATGTGTACCTCTACAAGCATGTGGACACACACAGATACACACACAAATGCCACAGACAGAAGCTCTTTCATTGCAGTGTAAACAAGCAGAAAAAAGATCATACTGAAAACCAGGAACAGACTATTTTTTTATTATTTACACTAGTTAAAACATTGGGAGGATAAATTATGAACTCAAAAGACTCAGGCAGAAAGAAAGAAAATTCAGAGGACTGCAGACTTAAAATCTTTACTTGATATTAATACTTCTTAAACTCTCCACTATAAACAGCAATTTCTCCTACCACCACTCTCCAAGGCATCCAGAAGAAAGATGGGGGCCTCACTGTGTCAAAAATAATCTGAGTAACATTGAGACAGAGACAGAGAAAGAAAGAACCTGCTGCACATCACTCAATTATCACTTTTGAAATACAGATCATTCAGGACAGTTGTAAGTTAGTTTCATGTCATAACATTAACAAGATTTCCAGACAGATTTATTCAGTGATCTGAGGATAGTTATAGAAGTTTATAGTAAATTCATTAGGTCTTAACTATTGTTTCAGTTTTTACAGAACCCCACAGAGATACTGTCGCCCATTAGTCAGCATGAAGCAAACTAGTGAAAAACTATGACCTCTCCCAATAAGTTTTGTCCTCTAAGGGTTATGAATAATTACCATTCTGATAGGGTGGCTATAAGTTAAATTTGGGTTGAGGGTAGAACAATTATATAAATGTAGGAATAGCTTTTAAAGAAGAGAAAGGGGAATAGATAGGAAAGACCTAGGTAGATTATTGTATCTCCCTGTAAACAATTATTAGAAAAAGATAAGACATTGACAAATTACCATGGTATAAATGCTTGTATATTGACAAATTATTTCATATGTTTGATTGAGATAATCTGTATATTGATACAAATTTAAATCATGTGTATTGATACAAATGGGAAATTAGTTTGCTTGAATGAGATAATATGTATATTGATACAAACTTGAATATATAATTGCCCTATTTTGCTCATGTTTATACCTCTGTTGAAAATATTTTACACATTAATGCATATTAAGCACATTATTGTCTTTCTTTTTATGGTTAAAAAAAGACTTTATTCATAATAAAAAAATTAAATAATCTGTATCATCAAATTCTTTGGCATTTTTCAAAGTATTTTTATTTCTTTTTTTATTTTGTATTTGTCAGGAAAAACAGTAAATTGAATTTAAAATGCTGATAAGTTAACAATAACTATAAAGAAAATAAAAATCATAAGCATGACTTATCAAGGGTGATAATGCAAATAATTTGCTACACATAAAATTACTTTGTGTTCAGCTTTCCCTCTGGATTTTTTTTTTCCTATCCCTGTATATCCCCATTCAAAGTCCCTTACCCTCCCGCCATATCAGGTAATTTTGTCTTTATTCACAACTCCCTATCCCCTCCCTGGGAAGGCTGCAGACAGTCCCATGGTCCCACTGATCCAATAAAGCTTAGTTCAGTCTCCACTACAGGCATACCCAGTTTTGTCCCTCCTTCAAGAGTGAGTCAGGTGTTCCTATAGGTGTAGTGGGATCGCAAGGGTCAGTCCAGGGTGTTACTGATGCCAAGCTGCTTAGTGGTTGTGGATTGCAGCTTGGGCATGCTTGGCTTTTTTCTTGTTAGTTTGTTTAGAGACCACTAATGAGTGAGTACATCCCCTGCTTATCTTTCTGGGTTTGTGATACCTCGCTCAGGAGGATATTCTCCAAATCCATCCATTTGCCTGCACATTTTAGGATATCATTTTTTCTTACTACTGAGTAGTATTCCATTGTGTAGATGTACCACATTAACATACTAGTTTGTTAATCCATTCTTCAGTTGAGGGACACATAGGTTTTTTCCAGGTTCTTGCTATTACAAATAATGCTACTATGAACAGAGTTGAGCTAATACCTTTGGAGTGTGACTGTGCATCTTTAGGGTATACACCCAGAAGTGGTATTGATGGATCCTTGGGGAGATTGATTCTCAATTTTCTGAGAAACCACCATAATGCATTCCAAAGTGGCTGAACAAGCTTACACTCCCACCAAAAATGGAGGAATGTTCCCCTTGATCCACATCATCTCCAACATAGGCTGTCATCTGTGCCTTTTATCTTAGTCAATCTAACAGGTGTTAGATAGTATCTCAAAGTTGTTTTGATTTGCATTTCCCTGATGGCTAAAGATGATGAGCACTTTTTCAGGTGCCTTTCAGCCATTCATAATTTCTCTGCTGAGAATTCTCTTTTTAGATCTGAACACATTTTTTGATTGGGTTATTCAAGGTTTTGGGCTCTGGATTCTTGAGCTCATTATATATCTTAGAGATCAGTCCTCTATCACTTGTAGGGTTAATCTTTTCCAATTCTGTAGGCTGTCCTTTTGTCCTATTGACAATGTCCTTGGCTTTACAGAAGCTTCTTAGCTTCAGGAGATCCCACTTAATGATTGTTGGTCTTAGTGTCTGTGCCACTGGTGTTATATTTAGGAAGTGGTCACCTGTACTAATTTGTAGAAGAGTATTTCCCACTTTCTTTTCTATCAAGTTCAAAGTGGCTGAGTTTATCTTGAGGACTTTGATCCACTTGGATTTGAGTTTTGTGCAGGGTGACAGGCTTGGATCTATTTGCATTTTTCTACACACTTCCATCCAGCTATGCCAACCCCATTTGTTAAATATACTATCTTTTTTTCCATTGAATGTTTTGGGCCTCTTTGTCAAAGATCAAGTGCTCATAGGTTCTTGGGTTAATGACTGGATCTTCAATTATATTCCATATATACATACAAGTCTGTTTTTATGCCAGTACCAGGCTGTTTTTATTACTGTAGCTCTATAGTATAACTTGAAGTCAGGGATGGTGATACGTCCTGAGGTTCTTTTCTTGAGTAAAATTGTTTTGGAAATCCTGGCTTTCCTGTTATTCCAAATGAAATTGAGTATTGTTCTTTCAAGGTCCATGAAATATTCTGTTGGGATTTTGATGGGCAGTGCATTGAATCTGTAGATTGCCTTTGGTAGAATTGCCATTTTTACTATGTTGATCCTACCAATCCAGGAACATGGGAGAGCTTTCCATTTTCTGGTATCCTCTTCAATTTCTTTCTTCAGTGATTTAAAATTTTTGTCAAATAGGTCTGTTACTTCTTTGATTATAGTTACTCCAAGGTATTTAATACTATTTGCAGCTATTATAAAGGGTAATGTTTCCCTTATTTCTTTTTCAGCTTTTCTATCTTTAGTTTATAGAATGGCTACTGATTTCTTTGAGTTAATCTTGTATCCTGCTACATTGCTGAAGGTGTTTATCAGCTGTAGCAGTTCCTTGGAAGAATTTTGTGGGTCACTTATGTATACAATCATATCATCTGCAAATAGAGATAATTTCACTTCTTCTTTTCCAATTTGTATCCCCTTAATCTCTTTTCGTTCCCTTATTGCTTTAGCTAAAACTTCAAGAACTATATTAAATAGACAAGGAGAGAGAAGACATCCTTGTCTAGTTCCTCATTTTAGTGGGATTGATTTGAGCTTTTCTCCATTAAGTATGATACTGGCTGACGACTTCTTGTAAATCGCCTTTATTATATTTAGGTATTCTCCCTGTATTCCTGATCTCTCCAGGGCTTTAATCATAAAGGAATGTTGGATTTTATCAATGGCTTTTTCAGCATCTAAGGATATGATCATGTGATTTTGTTCCTTTAGTTTGTTTATATGATGGATAACATTTACAGTTTTTCATATGTTAAACCAGCCCTGCATTTCTGGGATGAAGCCTACTTGGTCGTAGTGGATGATGTCTTTTATACATTATTGTATACGTTTTGCCAAAATTTTGTTGAGAATTTTCACATCAATATTCATGAGGGAAATTGGTCTGTAGTTCTCCTATTTTGTTGTGTCTTTGAGTGGCTTAGGTACTAGGGTATTTGTGGCCTCATAAAAGGAATTTGGCAATATTCCTTCAGTTTCTACTGTGTGAAATAGTTTGAGGAGTAATGGTAGCATTTCTTCTTTGAATGTCTTGTAGAAATCGGCACTGAAACCATCTGGACCAGGGCTTTTATTTTGGGGGAGGTTATTAATGACAGCTTCAATTTCCTTAATCTGACCTTCATTTAATTTTGGTAGGTGGTACCTGTCCAGAAAGCTGTCCATTTATTCTAGGTTTTCCATTTTGTGGAATACAGATTTTCAAAATATGATCTGATGATTCTCTGTATTTCCTGGGGGTCTGTTGTTATGTCCCACTTTTCATTTCTGATTTTGTTGATTTGAACACACTCTCTCTGTTTTTTGATTAGTTTTGCTAAGGGCTTATTTGTCTTGTTAACTTTCTCAAAGAACCAACTCTTAGATTCATTGATTCTTTGTATTGTTCTTTTTGTTTCAATTTTATTGATTTCAGCTCTAAGTTTGATTATTTCCTGCCCTCTACTCCTTCTAATTGAGTTTGCTTCTAATTGTTCTAAGGCTTTCAGTTGAGCTGTTAGGTCTCTAGTGTGGGATTTCTCTAGGTTTTTCATACAGGCATCTAGCACTATGAATTTTGTTTCCAATACTGCTTTCATTGTGTCCCAAAAGTTTGGATACATTGTGGATTCATTTTCATTGAATTCTAGGAAGCTTTTGATTTCTTTCTTAATTTCTTCCTTGACCCAGAGATGGTTCAGCTGAGTGATGTTTAGTTTTTATGAGTTGGTAGGCTTTCTTTGGGTATTGATGTTGTTGAACTCTATCTTTAAACCCTGGTGGTCGGATATGTTACAAGGGATTATTTCCATTTTTTAGTATGTGTTGATATTTGCTTTATGACCAATTATGTGGACAATTTTGGAGAAAGTTCCATGAGGAGCTGAGAAATATGTATATTCCTTTGCCTTTGGGTGGAAGCTCCTGTAGATATGTATTAAATCCATTTGCATCATAACCTCTTTTAGACTCCTTATTTCTCTGTTGAGACTCTGTCTGGTTGATCTATCCATGGTTGAAAGTGGGGTATTGAAGTTTCCCACTATTAGGGTGTAAGAATTGATGTGAGATTTGAGCTTTAGTAGTGTTTCTTTTACTTAAGTAGGTGCCCTTATATTAGAGGCATAAATATTCAAGATTGAAATCTCCTCTTGACCAAATTTTCCTGTAATGAATAAGTAGTGACCATCTTGGTCCCTTTTTATTGCTTTTAGCTTAAAGTCTACTTTGTTAGATATTAGGATTGCAACCCCCACTTGTTTCTTAGTACCATTTGACTGGAAAATCTTTTCCCAACCCATTATTCTAAGCCTGTGTCTGTTGTTGCAGTTGAGGTGTGTTTCATGAAGGCAACAGAAGAATGGCTTCTGTTGGTGTATCCATCTTGTTAGTGTGTGACATTTTATAGGCGAGTTGAGTCCATTGATATTAAGGGAAATTAGTGACCATTGATTGATATTTCCTGCCATTTTTGGTGGTAAGTTGTTTATATTTTCTTTCTCCGGAGTATTCTTCTGTGGAATTATTGATTGTTTTTGATTTTGTGTGTGTATTTGGGGTCCTTAGGTTGTAGTTTTCCCTCCAATACTCTCTGTAGTGCTGGACTGGTAGTTAGATATTCTTTCAGTCTGACTTTGTCATGAAATATTTTGTTTACCCTATCTATGGTGATTGATAATTTTGCAGAGTATAGTATTCTAGTTTGGCAGCCATGCTCTTTTAGCATTTGTATAACTTCTGACCAAGCTCTTCTAGCTTTGATCGTTTCCAGTGAATAGTCAGGAGTTATTCTGATGGGTCTGCCTTTATATTGTAAGTTGGCCCTTTTCTTTAGCAGCTCTTAAAATTTTTTATTTATTCTGTATGTTTTGTGGCTTGATTATATAGTGGCATGCTCACTTTTTTGGGGGGCTAATATCTATTTGGTGTTCTGTAAGCTCCTTTTATCTTTATAGGCATTTCCTTCTTCAGGTTAGGGAAGTTTTCTTCTATGATTTTATTGAAAACATTATCTGTGCCTTTGAGCTGGTATTCTTCTCCTTTTTCTATTCCTATCATTCTCAAATTAGGTCTTTTCATGGCTTTTTTTGTTTTACTATTTTCTTTGACTGATATATGTATTTGAGCTACTGAATCTTCCACTTCAGAGATTCTATCTTTCCTCTCTTGAACTCTGTTTGTTATGCTTGTATCTGTGGTTCCAGCTTTTTTCTTCAGATTTTCTATTTCCATCTTTGCCTCATTTTGTTCCTTTTTTATTGTTTCTACTTCAGCTTTTAGTTCCTGGCATGTTTCTTTCATAGATTTGTTCATCTCTTCCAATTTTTTGTTTGTATTTTCTTCTATTTCTTTAAGGCTATTTTTCACATCTTCTTTGAGGGCTTCGATGATCATCAAAAAGGAATTTTTGGTGATGCTTCCTTCTGTTTCCTCTTCATTGCTCAATTCAGGTCTTGTATTTGTAGGATCGTCACTTTCTTCTGGAGTTACCTTGTTGTCCTTTATATTATTATGTAAGTTTTTGCACTGGCGTCTGCCCATGGCTTTAGTGGTTCATGATTACGTGGCTCCTAGTCAGTTGTGGCCCTCGGGCTTGTGTGCCTCCTGTGACTTCTGAGGAAAAGATCTGCTCAATCACTACTTCCTTCTGCACTGTGCAGGGGACTAAATTTCAAGTCTTCAATCTTTCTCTGTTTGACCAATTAGAGGCGGGGTGACAGCTGTGCAAACTCCCTCAGCAGCAGCTTGTGTGACCATGACAGGCAGAGTTTATATCTGCCTGATCCAGGGTGCTGGGGGACATGCTCTGCTTACAGCACCCGGTCCCAGATCCCACATTATTGTCTTTCAATCATGCAATTTTTACCTCCATTTATACTAGTCATAACATTAATTATGCTTTCTAATTTGTCACCCATTGTAGAAGTGTTACTTAATAGAGATGCTGCCTTCTTTTGTGTTACCCATGTTTGCATAATAACACCAATAAAATCATCAGTTTATAGCCCTAGAATGGCACTGGTCCTGGGCCCTGCCATTGGTGCCTTATTTGAGGTGACTGAAAAATTTTCATATCTTCTTGGGAAAAATATCATGCAATAAAATAGTTTGAAACTTTGATTTTAGATATTTTCACTTGTACAGTAGTGAGAAATTAATGTTTGTGCAAACTTCATTTTCTGCATTTAATAGTAAACCAGACAGAGACTTTTTTATTTTTACCAAGACTATTAAATAATTTTTTTCAAACTTTGTCAATCAGAAAACCACAGGTTTTATCAGTTATGCCCTGTTATTTTTAATAAACACAATGATGTAAATACACATTTATTATCAGCATATTGCCTCTGTTGGTCCATGAGTGAAACCTTATCATGTACAGGGAGCACTGTGATAATTTCAAATTGAGAAGAAGTGTAATAATTCTGATATAGGAAATCACGTATTACCTTTGTTGATTGTAGCAACAGATTACAGTTTTGGTAGCTTAAAGCCAGACATATTTATTATCTTATTCTTCTTGAAGTCAAATATCTAAAATAGGTCTAGAAGTGTGTAATTATTTCATAGTTTATAGAAATGATTTATTTTGTTTCTGAAGATGTCTTATGCCCCTTGGCTCATCACATATGCCTCTATATTTGAAGTCATCTGTGTAACATAGCTCTCCTCTGTTGACCCCACTTTCTCCTGCTTCCACGCCTTAACTTGCTTGTGAATATTAATTTATTTTTACTTTAAAATATTTAATTGAGAAATAAAAGTACCACAGTCTAGATACAAAATGATATTACTTAATATACAAATATATGATTGTCAGTATCAAAATGATAAAACCCATATAATCTCTAAAATTTTAGTCCTAAAAATGAAAGTGGCTTCTTTTTGACTAACACAATGTTATTACTTCCACCCTTACCTACACCCTTTGGAAATAATTATTTCACTATGCTTTTATATTTAAAAATTTTTACATGGAAATGAGGCAGAATGTAATTGTACTTCTATACTTGGTTTATTTTACTTATAATAATTACTTCCAGGCTTATTCACAGTTTTAGAAATGAAAAAGTTTCTTTATTTTTATGTTTTAATAATATTCCATTTTATATATACATAATACATATACTATATACTATATGCATGCATACATACATGTGTGTTTTCTTTTACATTGGCCCATTCATGGACTGTAAAGTTGTCTGTTTTTTATATCTTTATTACATTGAATTCTGTGTTGCTAAAAATGAAGGGTAGATTTGTTTCAGAAAATTTGAATTACTTTATTGGAGATACTAGTTAGAAATGTGATATTGGGATGACATGACATTTGAGAAATAATCCATACTCTCTTTCATTATTAATTTACATTTCCCCTCCAAATACGAAAGGCTTTCATCTACATATCTTCATCAACACTTGTTCTCTGTCTTTCAATTTTTTTTGTTTAATTTTTGCAGATTTGGAAATTAAAAACAGGACTTTATGCATGCCCAGCACATATTCTATTTCTGTATTTCATCCTCAGTTCATCTACATTTTTTTTTAAAGTTCTCATCCTCTCTCTGGCACCAATTCTGAAGATTTTATATATATAAAATATGTATATATATATATATATATAATATATACTGTAGATTTTATTTGAAATTTCTAATAGTTGATTCTGTTAAAAAAAAAAAAAAAACTCTTTATGTACCTGATGGTTGAGTTTAACTGGTGTTGTTGGATTTTTTATTTTATTGTCTTCTAAGGAGATTTACAAAAAGCCAACATCCAACATCAAACTAAATGGAGAACTTTTAAAGCTGATAAACACTTTCAGCAATGTAGCACAATACATGATTAACTCAAAGAAATCAGTAGCCCTTCTATACACTAAAGATTATAAGGCTGAAAAAAAAATAAGGGATTCTGCAAATAGCATTTAATACCTTAGAGTAACTATAACCAAAGTAGCAACAGATGTATTTAACAAAAACTTTAAAACATTGAAGAAAGAAATTGAAAAAGATATCAGAAAACTGAAAGATCTCCCATGTTCCTGGATACGTAGGATCAATATAGTAAAAAAAATGGCAATCCTAAAAAAGCAATCTACAAATTCAATTCACTTCCCATCAAAATACCAACACAATTTTTTGCAGACTTTGAAAAAACAATACTCAATTTCATTTGGAATAAGAGAAAAGCCAGGATTGCCCAAACAATGTTGCTCAACAAAAAAACCTCAGAAGGCATCACCATCCCTGACTTCAAGTTATACTATAGAGCTACAGTATTAAAAACAAACTGGTAATGGCATAAAAACAGAATTGTGGATTAATGGAATCAAACTGAACATCCCAACATTAATCTGAAAACCTATCAATACCTGATCTTTGACAAAGAGGCCCAAAATATTCAGTGGAATAAAAGATAGTATCTTTAACAAATGGTGTTGGCATAGCTAGATATTAGTGTTTAGAAAATGCAAATAAATGCAAGCCTATCACTCTCCACAAAACTCAAATCAAAGTGGATCGAAGACTTCAACATAAACCCAGCCACACTGAACTTGATAGAAAGAATGTAGGAAATACCCTCCAACACAATGGCACAGGTGACCACTTCCTAAATATAACACCAATAGTACAACATTAAGAACAACAATCAATAAGAGGGACTTCTTGAAACTAAGAAGCTTTTATAAAGCCAAGGACACAGTCAATAAGAGAAAATGACAGCCTATAGAATGGGAAAAGATTTTCACCCACCCTGCAAGTGAGAGAGGACTGATCTCTAAAATATATAAAGAACTCAAGAAACTAGAGCCCAAATCCTTGAATAACCCAATCAAAAAATGGGGTTCAGAAGTAAAAAGGGAATTGTCAGCAGAAGAATTACAAATGGCTTAAAGATACTTGAAAAGCATCTTTAGCTAGAAATGCAAATCAAAAGAACTTTGAGATACCACTTTACACCTGTCAGAACGCCTAAGATTAAAGGCACAGATGACAGCCTATGCTGGAGAGGTTTCGGAGCTTGGGGAACACTCCTCAGTTTTTGGTAGGAGTGTAAAGTTGTTCAGCCACTCTGGAATGCAGTATGGTGGTTTCTCTGAAAACTAGGAATCAATCTCCCCAAGGATCCACCAATACCACTATTGGACATATACCTTTAAGATGTACATTCACACCCCAAAAGCATTAGCTCAACTATGTTCATAGTAGCATTATTTGTAATAGTAAGAACCTGGAAGCAGCTTACGTGTCCCTCAACTAAAGATTAACAAACTGTGGTACATCTATTTAATGGAATACTACTCAGCAGTAAGAAAAAAAAAATATTCTAAAAATTTCACCACCTCACCTACTTTTCTAATGGATGTAATAGATCAAAATTTTGATCCTTATTCTGCTGTAATCCATTGACTGGGCTATCTATCCAGACCCATCAATATATTACTTAAAACATGCAAATTATTCAACATGAAATCAGGACATGTTACTCTACTTCTATGGTCTCTACTACACTGTGAATCTGCACATACATTCTTAGGTATGCTTATCATAGTGCCTACATCATTTTCAGAGTTTATAAATATAGTGGCTATGAAGCTGGGGGCATTTTTTTTCTTCTTTATTTTGTATTTATCAAAAAAAAAACAGTAAAAAGAATTTAAAAAAAAATGCCGAAGAGTTAACAATAACTATACAGAGGATAATAATCATAAGCATGGCTTATCAAGGGTGGAAATGCAAATAAGATTACTACACATATATTTTCTTTGTGTTCAGCTTTCCTTCTGAATTTTTTTTTCCATCCCTGTATATCCTTATTGAAGGTCTCTTCCCCCTCCCAACACATCTGATCATTTTTCTTCTCTGCAACTCCCCATCCCCTCCCTTGGCAGGGAGCCGACAGTCCTATGGTCACACTGGCCCAACAATGCTTGGATCAGTCTTCACTCCCGGCCAAATCCAGTTTTGTCCCCCCTCCCTCA
>PVIH01011613.1:0-68161 GCA_004025045.1 Sigmodon hispidus
TGTGAGGGTCCGGAGGGTGCCCCTGAGCCCCATGTGAGGGTCCGGAGGGTGCCCCTGAGCCCCATGTGAGGGTCCGGAGGGTGCCCCTGAGCCCCATGTGAGGGTCCGGAGGGTGCCCCTGAGCCCCATGTGAGGGTCCGGAGGGTGCCCCTGTGACCCTGCACTGGTTATGCCTGTGACCAGGAGCCCTGAAACTTGGTCCTAAGTTCAGATATTGAAAGGAATGTGTGCTGGAACTCACATTTTTGAATTCACAGAATTATGTACTTAAAGAGGAGCCTTACACACTGTGAAGCCATTCCTGTATAGAAGGGGGTATACTGGTAAAAACATCAGTGTGAAGAAGTCCTACATGTGGGTCACTGGAGGGCTGGACTTCAGACATGGCTCTTCTGCCCTCTTAACATCATGGTGGGATTTCTCAGAAAGAGTGTGGTGCTTTAACAGGTCTGGTTAGCAATGTAGAAATTCCAGAATGTCAGTCAGTGGGAGTTAGAGATCAGAATCAGGAGGGTGGAGGAAGCCCCTTTTTTTCATGACCTCTCTAACTATTATCTACTACCTAACTCCTACCTCAAAACCAGATTCAAATGAAGTAAAATGGAATGGACTCATACAAGATAAGTTTTAGATACATGGCTGGGTGGTTTCTGTAGGAGGAAGTAAGTAGGAAAAGATTTATCAAATGCAAATCAAGATCCAGATTGACTGGCATTAACTGCCTACAGACTTCTCCTCAGGCTGCCAGGCTCTATGCTAATTGCTAACGATGTGAAAGACAGAAGCTCAAGTCAAGGAGATTACAGTGTAGGTGTAAACGAAGTAAATGAATCCCAAGTAACTGTGACGAAGTTGTAACTATATATGCGAAACACACCAAAGAGGAAATATTCGCTTCTACTTGGAGGTGGGGACAGGTGAGGGTTTTACAGAAGGCCTCCTAAAGATGCTGAGTCTAAGGTTCCCAGGAAGAGTAAGGTGAGCACACAGAAGGAGGGGCCAGTGGTCTGCCAGGAACCTTCGCAGTCTGTAGGATGCACATTGATTTCTTTTAGGGAGAGTGGTAGGAGAGGAGATGGAAAGGGCAGGACAGGCCTAATTTCTTTATTTGCAATGCCTAGGGCTGAATGCCCCTCCCCACCCGGGACTTTGTGCACACTAGGCTAGTGTTCGACCACTGAACTGTACCCCACTACTAGCCAAATTGTAACAGCTGTGTGTTGCAGTGTAAGGAGTTTGAACTGTACACTAGAAGCAATGATCTGTCAATAAAGGGGCTAGAGGTGAAACTCAGTTGGTAGAGTACTCTTCTAACGTGAGGCCTTGGGTTTGAGCTCTGGTCCTGGGGTGAAGCCAGGAGTCACTAAAAGGATAGATCAAGAGGTAGATGTAATTCATTTTTTGTTTAGGAAAAACTATTCTGAGCTGGCAGGTAGATATATGTGAAACATCTCTATTATTATCAAGTCTGTATGTTTCATACAAGTAAGACTATTTGTATAGTGTAGAGGATGATCTGGTGGGAATCAGGGTTCCGTTAAATGCTATCATGTTCTGCATGAGAAATGATGGGGACCAGAATTAAGAGTAACACAAAAGGGAACCGACCCCAGAACAGATGCCTAGGGGCTGAAGTCCGCAGCACTTGGGGAGGAACTGAGTGTGTGTGATGAGAAAAAGAGAGGAATCAGGAAGCCTACCTACCAGGCGTCTGGCATTGGCACCTGGAGGGAAGAATTCTTTATAAAGTGGAATAGAAGCAGATAAACAGGTTCCAGAAGAAAGATGAATGCTCATTTAGACATATCTTGCAGATGCCTGATGGAGATCCAGATGGAAATTTCTAGTACTCAAGAGTATTTATGAGTCTGGAGCTCAGATGTGATGAATGACTGAAGATATCCATCACTGAGTCATCAGCACAGATATGGAAGCCAAAGCCACTCAGGGACAGACTGCATAGACGACACACAAAGTGTATGGGGGTCATGGAGACACCAGCATTTACGGCTGTTGTGTGACTGTTTCTCTGAGGCTGAATGTGATTACAGGTATGTACTACCATGCTTGGTTTCATTCAGTTCTGGGTATTGAACCCAAGGCCTCATAGACCTCACCTGAAATCCTGTATACCAACCAAATTACTCCCTCAGCCCAAGCATCACATCTTTTTTTAGAAGAAGGAGAAGGAGGAAGAGGAGAAGAAGAAGAAGAAGAAGAAGAAGAAGAAGAAGAAGAAGAAGAAGAAGAAGAAGAAACAAATTATAAATGAACTTTTCTGATTTGGGTGAAAGCAAGGGTCTTTCCCACCCAGGGATAGCTTAAGGGGTTCAGGCAGAAGCCCATTTTTGATACGCACAGTTACCATATTTGTCTTGTGCCTCTTGATCTCCTGGTCCTCAGTTGGTCACTAGCCCCTACAATGACCATAAACTGTTTTCTCTAGCTGCACTGTGCCTCCTGCGGCCACATCAGACATGGTCAGAAAGCACAATAGGTCACATCACAACACAGAACAGTAAGAGACAGTTGAGCAGAGCAGAGGTAAATCACAAGAAACTTAGAATCCGAGAAGAATGCTTAGAGGAGGGAGGAGACTGAAGCATCAGGAGACTGTGGTCAGTGGAGTGCCTCAGGACATAGGCCTGGCTACTGACTCAGACTGTGGGGAAGTGTGGCCTGCAGCCCTGAAGGCCTGCTTCCAACAGGCTCCCTTCAGGGACGGAGTGCACAGGATGGAGAGCAGTGCCTCAGTTTTGATACTGAAGAAATCCAAGCAAGTCTGCTATGGGGACAGGAGGGAGGCAGGGTGGAAGGCAGCAGACGGGGTGAAGAAGAGCAGGAGCGGGAGCCGGGGAGTAGAGAGGGGCTCTATCAGGAGCCCAGGGGACAAAGAGTGAGGCCGAACTGAAGGGATGGGCCTGAGGAGCAAGGGGGGAGCTCATGCTGTAAACCAAATGACAACACTGATGCCCCGAGGTCCTCAGGGACCCAGAGGGCCCCAAGCCTCCTGACTCCTTCCCTGAATGCATGCTCCACTCACAGTCCCCACATTTTAAATGCCTCTGTTAACATGGGCCTTTTTGGTTTTGGTTTGAAAGGTTTCTAGGAAAGGCTGGTTTCACATAAGGACAAGCCACTTGTCACCACAACAGCAAGTTTCCTAAGACCCCCAAGTTAACACCCTAGGAGAAGCTGGAGAGGTGGCTTGATGGTTAAGCACACTGGCCAAGCCTATGGAGAATTTCCTCAATGAAGTTGCCTTCTTCCCAGATGACCCTAACTTGTGTCAAGACGACATAAAAATGAGACCTTACAACACTCATACATAAACAAAATTAAAAATTTAAAAAGACCCAGGGTACTTGACTCTTAAAAGAGAAGACAGCAATTTATGTCCAGATAAGCACTGTGATTTGCATATATCATTTGTAAGTTCTTAGAAAATGTTTCTAAAATTCAAATTATGGTTATAACTTCACTGAAAAGATTATGAAAAATTACCCAGAAGACAGAATATGGTGTGGGGGAAGGAGTGGTTGACAGAAAGTTCTAGATGAGTCTCATGGGCTCTGCATATTCTCTAGGTCCGTTCTAAGCACCACACACGTTTAATGAGGTGGTACACAGGACCAATGCACTTAAGCATATCATAAAAACTAGCCAACAGCACACACAGCATTAAGATACATAATCACTAGGCATAGGTGTTACAGGCAATAAGGGACCAAAGTTCAACAGTGCCGCTGAGGCGGTCACTTCTCAAGTACAGCCACTCTTCTGAATGAATGCTGCCGCGACAGAAAAGAATTTCAGGTGGACTCGGAATGCAAATGGTGAGCTTGTTGCTGAGGAGAAGACAGGGACGCTTGAGGCAGGCAGCTGGGGAATGTTGGGAAAGAGAAGGAGCACACCTAAGTGCTTCAGCAGCAAGTACAGCAGCAAGTTTGGGGCTCTGGGAGTCATAGTCTTTAAAGGATTAATATATAACTAAGTTTGAGGAAAGAGAGAACGTGTTGACCTACTCTGTCCTTATCACAGGAATTTTTATAAATAAAATTATAGGGCTATGTATGATAGTACTGAGCAGGCTTACATATGAAGAATAAATGTAATGAAGGTAAAAACATGAATGAAATTATTTTTTAAAACTCAAAGTGATTTTGCTATACATAGATCATTCAGAGAAATTAAGACATATATTTCTATCCTGAGCATGGTTTATTAGTCATCTTATGCCTTGTTTGTGATCTCTTAGGAAAGGTATCAGTGTCTGTATTCAGCTTCTGAGTAGGGCAGTCTGCAGTCAGGAGGAGAAAAAAAGTCAGTCTGGAGAGGGTGAAGGTGAGCTCTCCTCCTTCCCTACATCCTGTTAAGCTTTTTTATCTTTCTAGCCTGTCTCAGAGGAAATAACAAGTTGTTTAACATGGCTTAAGATTTTTGAGCTAGGGAATCAAAGTGGAACACAAGGCCTGTGAAGTTCTGAAGACCTGATTCATGTCCCCTTCGCTGGCTGTGCCCTTGACAGCACCATATAACCCCTTACCTGGCCTCCCGCACTATCTTTAATTGTATACTTTTGCCTTGTTGCACCTGCAAAATAGGTCACCAGCAGCTCTCCTGGAGCTCTGTGTGAAATCTGACCAGGGTTCTCATTCTGGTAGTGCCTACTTGAACTAGTAGCTGATCCAGAAAGGTGACCTCAATATCTGCCACTAATGTCCCCATCAGCATGTGAAGGATACAGGTTTCATAGAGCTGGGCTAAGTGATCATCCATGGATGAGTTATCCAAGACATCCATCCAATGAAGGAAACCATGTACACATAATAAAAGTAACCAAGACACTCAAGCAATAAGATTCATTATCTAAGATCACTTACGGCCTCTGAAAATTAAGATTTTTCATGTTACTAGTACCAGGACTTAAGCATCCAGATAATCTAGTCAAGGTAAGCCTTAAAGTTATAGTAATTGTATTGGCTTAGTTACTTTCCTATTGCTGTGATAAAACACTACAACAAAAAGCAACTGGGGGGGGCTGGAGAGATGGCTCAGCGGTTAAGAGCACCGTCTGGGGGCTGGAGACATGGCTCAGCGGTTAAGAGCACCATCTGCTCTTCCAGAGGACCCGGGTTCGATTCCCAGCACCCACATGGCAGCTAACAACTGTCTGTAGTTCCAGTTCCAGGCAAAACACCAAGGCAAATAAATAAATAAATAAAGTTTTTAAAAAAAAAAAAAAAAAAAAAAAAAAAGAGCACCGTCTGCTCTTCCAGAGGACCCGGGTTCGATTCCCAGCACCCACATGGCAGCTAACAACTGTCTGTAGTTCCAGTTCCAGGCAAACACCAAGGCAAATAAATAAATAAATAAATAAAGTAAAAATTAAAAAGCAACTGGGAAGGAAAGGGTTTGTTTTATTTTACAGCTGGCAGGTGACATTCCATCACTGAGGGGAGTTTCAGCAGGAATGCATGGCGACAACCTGAAGACAGTAACCGAGGCAGACCATGAAGGGATGCTGCTTACTGGCTGGCTTTCTTGTACAACTTAGGACTACCTGGCACCCCCCACCCACACTGAGATGGGCCCTCTCATGTCAATCATTCATCAAGAAAATGCCCCACAGGCCAATCTTATGGAGGCATTTTCCTAATTAAGATCCTCACTTCACAGATATGTCTAGCTTTGTGCCAAGTTGACAGAATCCAACCAGGACATGTGTCCTACTGTCGGGAAAGAAAAACTCCACAGCTACCATGGAAAACATTACACCAGATCCTCAAGAGATTAATAGTAACATCTCTAAATAGAAAAAAAGGCATTCAAAAGGTATTGGGTGCCCTGAAACATATCCTTCTAAGAGTGACATCATCTTCAAATCCTGAGTGGTACTGATACAGTGCTGTGAGGCCCAGGACATACAAGGGAGCCTGGGAGCCCAGGAACTTTCTTTTCTTTCCTGTTATTAAAAACATTTATTCAGGGCTGGAGAGATGGCTCAGAGGTTAAGAGCACTGACTGCTCTTCTAGAGGGCCTGAGTTCAATTCCCAGCAACCACATGGTGGCTCACAACCATCTATAATGAGATCTGATACCCTCTTCTGTACACTGTATACTAAATAAATAAACACTTAAAAAACATTTATTCATTTGCTTATTAATAAGTTTACCATTTGATCCAGCTATTTCAATTCTTGGTACGTGCCCATAAGCATTGATAACAAAACTCAAAGGGTTATCTCTGTCCACATAATCCATAAATGTAAAAAGAGCAGAGACAACCCAAGCACTCATCAAAGGAAGGCTGAGTAAGTAAAATATAGCATAAGCACACGATAAAATATTACTTAACCTTAAAATGAAAAAGATGCTGACATGTGCTACAATATGAATGAACCTTTAAAAATTACATTGAAGTGAACTGAGACAGTCACAAAAAGGAAACTGAAGTATGAGTCCACTGACTAGAGATGCCAATAGTGAGATCCACAGAAACAGAAGACAGAATTGTGGTTGTAAAACGCTGGGGAGAGAGGGAACTGAGAAGTTATTGTTCCTCGGTACAAAGTTTCAATTTAGGGAGAAAATAAAAGTTCTAAAGATGAATAGTGATGATGACTGCACAATGTGAACTATTTAATGTCACTGAACTAAGCACGTAAGAATGGTTAAAGGATTTAAGCCAGGTGGTGGAGTCTTTAATCCCAGCACTCTCAAGGCAGAGGCAGGCAGATCTCTAAGTTAGAGACCAGCCCGGTCTACAGAGCCAGGGCGACACAGAAACCCTGTCCTAAAAGTATTAAAAAAAAAAAAAGGTTAAGGAGTTTAATTGTATATATTTCACTGCAAGAATACAATCATGAACGCATAGCAACTATGCGGTAGCCTGCTCAAAACCTGTGCAAGAGCAAGCCAGTCAACATTTTAGCTTGGAGCTGTAGTTGGGTTTTTTTGTTGTTGTTGTTTTGGTTTGGTTGGGTTGTTTTTTGTTGTTGTTGTTTTTTGGGGTTTTTTTTTTAACTCTGCCCTTTGGAGGGCCTGCAGCCCAGCTCCCAAATAAATCCACAGAGGGTCATTCTTTCTTACGAATGCCCGGCCTTAGCTTGGTTTATTTCTAGCCAGCTTTTCTTTTTTTGTTTGTTTGTTTGTTTAGAGTCCACTAATGAGTGAGTACATCCCCTGCTTATCTTTCTGGGTTTGTGATTAGTCAGCTTTTCTTAACTTAAATTATCCCACCTGTTTTTTTGCCTCTGGGCTTTTATTTTTCTCTCTTCTTTCTTATTTCCTACTCTGTGACTGGCCATGTGGCTGGCCTCCAGTGTCCTCCTCCTTTCCTTTGTCTTGCTCCTCCATTCTCTTCTCTCCTCCTGCCCTACTATCCTTCTTCCTCCTGCCTAGTTATTGGCCATTCAGTTCTTTATTAGACCAATAAAGATGTCTTATTGGTCTAATTTACATGCCTAAAGGTGTCTTAGGCATGTAAAGTAATACAGTTTCACAGAGTATCGAATGAATTCTACTTGGTATTATTAATAAAAACCCAGAGCCAGTTATTGGGGAAAGGCTGAAATATCAGAGATACAGAAACAAGCCACAGCCACTTCTCACCCAGCCAGCACCTCAGGATGAAAAGGGTAAGAGGTCCTGTCTCAAGAGTCCTCGGATGCAATACCTCTGAGTCCTCCACTGAAAGCGAATGAAGTCGAAACTGAACTCCTCCCTCCCCTTTCTCTGTCCTCTGATATTTCAGGATATAGTTATTATTGCTGGCAGTGCAATGTAAAGGAAATGTAACAAGCCATTCTGAAATTTTCTGTTTATCATGACTTGTAAAATGAATGAAAACGAACCCAGTTTCTACTACATACAAAAGTGGTGACAGTCACGATGAATATGGAGAAAGGGAACTAATGAATCCATGCAGTGTATATTATTGCTTGTTAGTGTCAGATGGACTTGGCAGAGAGGTGAAGGAATTTCTGGTTCTCCAGTAGAGGACCCCAGGGAGGACTAGATAGAGCTTCTAAATTGAAACATTGTGTTTGCAAGAAAATCAGTGATGGGTCAGCCACATCTCAAGGGAAATGAAGTTGCCACTGTCCATGTGGACTTCAGAAAGACTCTATTTTCAACTTGAATGGTAATTTTGTGCCACTTTGTTAGAATCATCAACCTGCTTGGATAATTACACTGATGATTAAAGAAATGCCTTGCTCTGCACTATTTGCTTGGAATTTATTGATCCACTTAATATATTAGAAAGTCTTTGGTATAAAAGGTTTGCTTTCATAGGTGTATTACAAATTCAAGCAATCTTTTAAACAATGTCTATAAAAATTTTAATTCTTTATAGAGTCTACAATAAGCACATCTTTCAGAAAGCCGTGCTGAGAATGGGAATTTATATTTCTAAAAAAAAAAATGGATGTTTTTGAATTAGAGGGAAATGCTACCAACAGTCTCTGTAGCTAGGAGTGCTGTTGTGTCCAAAGATGTGCTTACAGACCAGGGCAAGACCATAGTGTACCTGACAGCAAGGGTGGATGAAAAGCTGCCAATGCAGAACCCACACAAAGAACATTTAGTCTGCATCCCTGTATGTTCATCAGAACATAGACGGCAGTGTAGAGATGTTAACCACAAT
Source organism: Sigmodon hispidus (assembly GCA_004025045.1). Taxonomy (NCBI): domain Eukaryota; kingdom Metazoa; phylum Chordata; class Mammalia; order Rodentia; family Cricetidae; genus Sigmodon; species Sigmodon hispidus. The sequence continues at coordinate 8,652 of PVIH01011613.1, forward strand.
CCCAGTGTCCACAAAGCCAAAACCTATTCATCACACAACACACTATTGAAAGTTAATTACCTGAGCAACTGGATCTCAGTAAAAATCTACTGAGGTGAGGCAACAAGTCTAGAGGGGATATTTCAACTATGCTGGTAAGAGACCCACACACACAAGAATCTAAAAGATTTATATCAACGAAGTCTCTATCTGTAATAATGCTTTAGATGAATTCAGAAACACAAAACTTAATTCATCTACAGCTGAAATAGCCTAAGTTAATGAAAATAGCAATTCTGAAAGAAAGTGTCCAATATCAGAGCAAGAATTTCTGTCTTTTAATGCAACAACTTGAGAGGTCCTCGTTTGCCCTTGTCCAAAAATTGACCATCTTGACTCTGAAGCGGCAGAAATGCTTAACCTTCCTCTGCAAACATTTCCTGGTTTGTTTGTTTGTTGGCTGCTTTGCTTTTGTTTGTTTTGTTTTGTTTTGAGACAGGATCTTGTGGCTCAGGCTGGCCTCAAATTCACCATACAGTAGAGGATGGCTGGAACTCCTGGACCTCTTGCCTCCACTTTCCAACAGCTGGGATTACAGGCATGCACCATTGTGTCTGCTAAAACTATGTTTAACTTTCTTGTTTGTGGACCAGAAAATAACCAATTAACTATACATTAGTTTCATACATTGATGTTACCAATTACAATGCTGACAAATGCTGAAACAGGTACACCTGATTTAAATCAATGCTGAAGCTACCTAGAGCTTCTTGGCTACCTAAAACTTACAGCAGCATTAAGTGATGAATATATGTTGATAAAAGACATGCTTGTCTAGCTTGACATATGAGTCAAAGTGACTTTTCAGACTTTTAAGCAGACTCTTAAAAACTTTAACCAGAATCACTTGGTAACATCCTCTGCCACAAATATGAGACTCTGCAAAAACCTAATGATATTTTTTATAGTGCACATGCTCTCAAACACAATCTTTAGAGTTTTTTAAGAGACCATGGACAAGTCAGCCTTCTCTTTGCAACTGAATGCAGTTCTGTTCTGCCTGCTGGGATTAGACTCAATCCTTCAGTGAATGTCTTTATAAGGCTTTCCTGTTGAGAACAAGTGATTGACCCTTCCAATCACTAAGACATATAATAATTTCAAGAAAATTTGAATTTCATCATAAGGAGCACTAAGTTATTACTATATTAAACACTAACTTTTTGCTATGAAAATATTCTTTGCAGAGGCTGGAGAGATGGCTCAGAGGTTAAGAGCACTGACTGTTCTTCCGGAGGACCTGAGTTTGATTCCCAGCATCCACATGGCAGCTAACAACTGTCTGTAATTCCAAGATCTGACACCCTTACACAGTTATACATGCAGGGCATATGGGCCTGTGTTCCCGGGTCCCAATCAATCTTGGCCACACCCCATGAGGGGCTGGACTTTTTGAGGTCACTAGGATTTGCAGAGGTTATTAGTGCTTTTTGGGGGGTACCACTAGTATTTCACTACAGTCCCTCCGAATCCTCTCCTCATGCTTGTAGCATACCCCCCCAGAGAAACTCCCCCAAAAGAATTTTGATGAAATTTTCATAACCATCAATCTAATACCTCCAAAACTAATGAATGCTATTTTCTGGTAGATAGTTTTAATTAATTTCTCCGAGAGTAATGACTAAGCTGATATAATGCACACATAATTGACTTGAAGGTGGAGGGATAGAGGGGTAGTATGCCTGCATTGCTATAATTTAAAACAGTATTTCAATTCCTCATTTCACTTATTTTATGTGTAGACATGCGTTGGTGACAAGGTGGTGTATAAATAATAATTTAGAATACTTGCCTTTTAAAAAGAAGCATAAATATTCATACAGCAATGAATTTTCTAGTTTGAAGGCTATTCAGTAGTGTGATTTTAGATTAATCTGTATCATCAAAATCCATCAGAGAAGGCTGCAGGCTATGTGCCTTCTAAAGTGTTTCTGTGTCAAATGGTTGATATTGAAGTCTCAGATGTAGTGGGAGGTATATCCTTCAGACGTGCCTAAAGAAGAGAGAATGTTAGTCCTATTCTACAGATACTTGCTCAGCCATGGTCATTGCTGCTTTCCTCACAACACACAGAAATGGAAACAACTTAAATGTCCTCCAATTGATGAATGGATAAATAAATTATGGTACATATGCCCTATGGAATATTATTCAGCTGTAAAGAAAAATAAAATCATGGAATTCTCAGGCAGCTGGGTAGAACTGGAAAAGAGCATACTGACTAAACTCGCCTGGACCCAGAGAGATACACATCATGTTCTCTCTCACCTGTGCTTCCTAGCTCCAAAAATTCAGGTGTGAGTACATAACCTGGAGTAACTACAGAAACCATGGAAGTAAAAGAGACCGTTGAAGCTGTCAGGATGAACGGGGGAGCTCAAGTGATCTGAAGCAAGGAATGGGGACAACATAGGGGAAAGATTAAAGAAGGAAGAGAAATACAGAAGAAGGCAGGAATATGATAACAATAAAGATGTTTGGAAAAGTCTTAAGGAATTATTATTTTAAGTATATACCTAATATACCTATATTACATATAAATCTGTGTATACACATATAGTTCAGTAAAAATTTTTCATCTGAGATCACAATGTTCTTCACAAGAGCCATAGACTATCAAACAAAACCCCAGCTGTTGGTCAGGGTTTTCCAAGAATCTCAAAACATAAAGTACTGCTTCTGCCTTTCACCCCCACAAGTCCAGAGGGGGAAGGTAAGTCCCTAGTGTTGAAGACACCATGCACTTTGGACACAGCCCAGAGAACCCAAAATGGATCTGACCTGAAAGCCTCCTCCCTGAAACTAGCTTTGATGGTAGAAGTTACCACGCAAGTTTCCAAAGGATGGAAGCAACCAACAGAGCTACCTATGAAGCCTATGAACCACAACAATCTCAGCATGGCAAAGGGTGCCACAGTGGCACACTTACCTTGCTGGTAATGAATAGCTCTCTAGTTGGACTTAGGGCCTACTCAACAAGAGAGATATCATATCTGGTACTGGAAGCTTGAAGTCCCCAGGACTAGTGAACTCAAAGATCTTAGAGGAAAACTTTAAACTATCACTTTATAAAAACCAACACAATCCCTAACTACATTCTAAATATTTATCATTATACCCACAGATAAATACATTCTCACTTCACATCAAGGAGATTGCTCTGCATCAGAGACCATTGCAGAAAACTACAACCAATCAAAATTCAGAGTTGTGGAGTCCTAACTGATTCATCTACAACACAGCCCCTGAACCTAAGGCTCAGAGAACATTGTGGACGATCAGGTACAAAGATTTTTTTTTTTTTTTTTTTTTTTAAAAAACTTTATTTATTTATTTATTTGCCTTGGTGTTTGCCTGGAACTGGAACTACAGACAGTTGTTAGCTGCCATGTGGGTGCTGGGAATCGAACCCGGGTCCTCTGGAAGAGCAGACGGTGCTCTTAACCACTGAGCCATCTCTCCAGCCCCTTTTTTTTTTTTTTTTTTTTTTTTTTTTTTTTTTTTTTTTTTTTTTTTTTTTTTTTTTTTTTTTTTAAAAACTTTATTTATTTATTTATTTGCCTTGGTGTTAGGTACAAAGATTTTTAAAGACTTAGGATCGGTGAATTGGCTGTGAGACTGTGTCTCTTGGAAATGTCAAAGAAGCTACTATAACCATGAAACCTCATCAACATAGTTGCCTAAACATGACCCAAACAAGGGTGCCATCAATAGACATGCTAACATGGAAGGGGGAAAGCACACAAGGTTTCAGCCCTAGATAAAGCTACAGACAATGCTGAGGACAGGAGAAATATTTGTTTCCAGGGAAGAGCACACCACATTGGTTATCCAATACCAACTGGTCAACCCTGAAAACATACACATAAATAACACTACACAGACTTAACAGGCTGTATTCATATATTTTAGAATATATAAATATTCACAGACACATGTGTAACAACAATGCAAAGAGAAGATGAATTTGAAAGAGAGAATGGGGGATACATGGAAAGAATTTAATGGAGGAAAGGGTGTAAATATAATCTCAAAATTTTTTAATTACTTTTTTAAAAAAAGAGAAAGGATGGCAGGTCATGTTTTACCTTTACTTCGGGATGTGAAGTTTGCAGAAGAGAGGGCTGATTTACCAGGATTGTTGGTTGACACTGGTACTTGGTAATGGAGTAGTTTGATGCTTATTGCAAAAGAAAGACCCACAGCTATTGATTATGAGCTACATTTCTACCTAATTTGGTATTGAGGCCTGGATCAAAGGCATTCATGGCACTGTAAAATTTCATATTTGAGATTTATGAAAGAGCTGCAGACATGCACCCCATCTTTAAGCTGTTCCTAGCCACACCTCAAAGCTACAACCTCGAAGCTTATAGGTAAACCCCATACCTATGTTGGCCAAGAGGCCAAGCACTTGATGCCCACTACATACCACAGTTGGATGAGAAAGTTGAACTTAAGGATGACACCAGAGTTCTCAATGTTGGTTCTCTTTTCATTAGTGGACAATGAACCACATAACTTACAGAGGGATAGACACTGTGGGTTTAGGACACAAGCACTTTTAGAGAAAGGGAAAAGGGGCCTTAAAAATGGAGCATGTCGGGGGCTGGAGAGATGGCTCAGCGGTTGAGAGCACCGTCTGCTCTTCCAGAGGACCCGGGTTTGATTCCCAGCACCCACATGGCAGCTAACAACTGTCTGTAGTTCCGGTTCCAGGAAAACACCAAGGCAAATAAATAAATAAATAAAGTTTAAAAAAAAAATGGAGCATGTCTGGCGGGCATTCAAACTGTCGCCATATTGAGTGTTTTTATAAAATATGGATATTCTTTTGGTTCTAGAGACTTATGACTATGTTATCAGTAACAGAGAATATTTGTTTATAATGTGGAATAAGAAGTTTTATTGCTGTCCTTAACTTTTAGAAGGAAAAAAATCACTTTAAAGAGGGAATACTTAAAATATGCTTTATACTTACCACTCTTCAGAGGACTTGGGTTTGGTTACCAGCGCCCACAAGGCTGCACACAACCACCTATAATTCCAATTCCAGGAGATCCATCCAACACCCTTTTCTGGCCTCAAAGTTTCCTGTACATATACAGTACACAATGCAGGCTCACACACAGATACATAAATATTTTTTTTAAAAAAATGTTTAAATGTGCCTTTGAAAAAATGTCTTGTTCTTATAGCCTAGACTGGTCTAAAAATACTCACTCTGTAGCCCAGGCCAGGCCAGGTTGGCCTCAAACTTGGGGCAATCCTCCAAATGCTGAGATGACATGCATGAGCCACAATGACTGGAAAAACTCTGCTTTTAGTGGACTATTATAAACATACTTACTGCCTTCTTATGTATAAGGATGTATGAAATATAAATGTAATTAATATTTATGTCAAAAAGATGTCACCCTCATACTATGGCTTAATAAGACAGATAAGAAATAATTCTGAATTTTTATTTTTTATTTAATATGTGTATTGTGGTAGTTTGGATAGCAATGGTTCACATATAATCATGTATTTGAATGTCTGACCCATAGGGAGTGGCACTATTAGAATTAGATTCTAGGAACTGAATCCAGGTTCTCTGCAAGAACAGTAAGCATTCTCAATTGATGAGCCATCTTTCCAGCCCAGAGAGACATTTTTTCAAAAAGAGAATATGTGTTAGCAAACGTTTGCAAATGAATGAACCTATCATTCACATTTAAAATTTACACTTTATGACAAAATTAATCTTCTAAAGGATTCATAGAGCTATAACATTCATAAGAAATATTTTGCCTTGGGGGCTGGAGAGATGGCTCAGCGGTTAAGAGCACTGACTGTTCTTCTGGAGGACCTGAGTTTGATTCCCAGCATCCACATGGCAGCTAACAACTGTCTGTAATTTCAAGATCTGACACCCTTACACAGTTATACATGTAGGCAAAACATCAACTCACATAAAATAAAAATAAATATTTTTTAAAAAAAGAAATATTTTGCCTCAAGGCTAGTTTACTGAATTTTACTGAAGATGGATATATATATATGTGTACATATATAGAGAGAGTAAATTTGTGTATAAATACATGTAAACACTTTAAAATTCCTAAAACTGTGATATACCCTTAATTAATGTTGTATTTGTATTATAAAAACATTAATAAGCAGTGCTATGCATCTTGATATAACTGTGCCTTACAAGCAATAACATCTTAGATTTTTATGAGACATGGCATTCAGAAAAGATCCTTGACATAAAAATTAGAAAGGGTTTAATAGCAAAATAACTGCTGAGATGGCAGGGATCTGACCTGGGTTCAAGTCCTGTTTCTGCTCCATTCTCAGCAGAACACTTTGGACAGTATCCATCTCCAAACCTTGGTTCCCAGAATATTTCTGCTGCTGGAATGATGACACACTGAGCATGGGCCTGGGGACCAGTCTCTAAAACTCACAGCGCAGAGTCTTTGGTCTGTAAATGGTATTTATTATTTTAGACATTCTGAAAAAAGTTACAGATGTTGAATAGTATTCTGCTAATTACTTCTCTTAAAACACCTATTTTTAAAAATATTCCTCATTTTTAAGAAGGTACTCAACTAATTTACTTTTGAAGTTTATTTTCTCAGATTTATTTATAAATAAATATAGTGTGTGCATGCTTATGTGAAAGAGACCTTGTGTGCCACCGCGCACATTCGCAGTCTGAGGACAACTTGCAGGGGTCAGTTCTTGCCTACTAGGTGTGTTCTAGGGATTGAATTTAGAGTTATCTTAGTGCCAAGTGCTTTTATCCACTGTGCCAGTTCACTGGCTCTGGGAATGGCTGATTTTTTTTCCTTTTTCTTTAAAGATAAGATCTGCTGTATCTCAGCCTGTCCTTAAACTTCCTGTGGAGCAGACACTGACCTTTCCTGATCCACAAACTTCCACCTCCCAAGTACTGGGATTACAGTTCACAACATCAGGCTGATTGTGTAAGTGAAAAGTTTTCATTTTATTGACACTATGGGAATTTACTGTGGCTTCTACCTTTTGCATTTATAAGTACCCCTCATTACCTGTACTTTTGGAACTCTGCAGTAGATGCTACGGAAAGAGGAGTACAATAGGTTGGGTCCCCAGTGACTTTGCCTTCAACTGTCAATCAGTACAAAAAAGTTGATCAGGACAAGATCCTATTTATAAACATGTGACTCTTTTATATAGTGATTATCACACACATCATTGTTACTTTTATAATGAACTATTCAACTAGGAATTTTTTTTAAGATAGGGTCTCCAGCTCACAACTATGTGTAACTCCAGTTCCAGGAGATCTGACACCCCCATAAAGACATACATGTAGGCAAAACACCTAATAATATATAACTTTTTTTGAGACAGGGGTTCTTTGTGTAGCCTAGGCTGGCCTGTAGCGAGTGCTGGGATTAAAGGTGTACACTGCCTGGCTAATAAATACTTAAAAAAAAAAAGTTCATAGCAGCATTATTTGTAATAGCAGAACCTAGAAACAACCTAGATGCCCCTCAACTGAAGAATGAATTAACAAACTGTGGTACATCTACACAATGGAGTACTACTCAGCAGAAAAAAAAAATGACATCCTAAATCTGCAGGCAAATGGATGGATTTGGAGAATATCCTCTTGATCGAGGTATCACAAGCCCAGAAAGATAAGCAGGGGATGTACTCACTCATAAGTGGACTTTAGACAAAAAGCAAAGAATATCCAAGCTGCAAACCACAACCCTTGAACAGCTTGGGATCAGAAGGAACTTAAGAGAGATGTTCAGATTCCCCTAGGAAGAGAAAATAGAGAAGATCTTAGCAAAATGGGATCATAACTGGTAGCAACCAAGAAGAGGTGGGAACAAATCATGAGAGAAGATGGTGAGTGATAGAGCAACAAAGAGGGGGGGAAAGAGATGGAGATCTTGATAGAGGAAGCCAATGTGGGATTGGAAAGAGGCAGGGTGCTAGGGAAACCTCCCGAACTCATAGGATGTCCCTGCCTAGGTCTCCAACCAATAATGGAAGGGGGCCCTAAACAGGACTTCCCCTATAATCAAATGAATAACCACCCTAAGTGTCATCACACTGAACCTACATCCAACAATGAATAGAGGTGGAGGCAGAGATCCATGGCTGAGCACTGGGCAGAGCTCCAGGTCCAGCTGGAGTGGGAGGGGGAGGGGAAGGAGTCTGTATGAGCAAGGGAATAGGGATTATAAGAAGGAGTCTCACAAATAGAAATGGCTGACTGGAGCTCTGGGGAGCTCACTGAATCAAGAACAGGGTAGGTGATTGTCAATTGGCATGGGCAATGAGCGTCAAGGGGTGGGATCAGACTGTTCCTGTGCATGAGCTGGCATCTTGGAGCCCATTCTTTGCAGAGAAGCGCCTGACTCAGTATTGATATTGGGATGAGGAAATTGGACTTGCTTGGAGTGAATGAACCAAGCTGAGCTGACCCATCTTTTGGGGGAGGAGATGGGAGGATGGGGAGGAGGTTGAAGGCAGACTGGGAGGTATTGGGAGGAGGGAAGGGAAGGTGAGCAGGGGGATCCATGGGGAAAAAAGATTAATTTTAATTTTTTTTTAAAGATAGGGTGTCATATAGCTGAGGATGGCCTTAAACTCATTATCATCTCTCCTTCACCTCCCAAATGCTGGGATTACAGGAAGCATCACCACACATAAATTTGTGCTCTTAAACTACTTTCACACTTCAATTAAGTGAAACTGAAATTCTTTTCCAATGCCAATTTCCCAGGCTCAAAGAGGTGGGACTTCCACTGTTTCCTACAGGTTTTATCCTGTCACTTACTCAGTAAGGATACTCCATTTCTGTAACCCTGATAGTGATATCTCCTATTGCCACAGCAAGACTTTCACACACACACACCATCAATATCATCCTTTTTTGTTACAATAATGTTTCTAAGCTATGGCCTGGATTATTCATAGTTCCACTGTTCATTCCACAAGTATGGACTGCGTGCTTACTTTATGAGAAGCACAATGTTATATACTAAAGATGTACAAATAAATTAAAGGTGTGTATACATAACTGTAGCCCAAAGGAAGTGGCAACAACACATTATGTTCAGAAAGTATCATGTAACCCAGCAGAGGTAAAATGTCACATGTAAAGTCTGAGAGAATGGATGTATCTGGAGGTAGATGTGTGTTCTATTTATAGAGGAATGGTAAGTATTCCGTGCATAAGGGGACACTGGCGATCTAGAGAACTGCAATGACTTGAGTAGTTCATAAAGTACTGCCTATGGGCTGGTTTACCATGGGCGAAAGGATGAAAGAGAAACTTGAGAAAACAGAATCTTGAAACCGAATTAATATCTTGGACCTTGGCAGCAAGGAGTTATTGAATATCTTGCATCCCAGCTGTGCTTGAGTATGACTATACTTATAGCAGTTACGTGTAAGATATGCTGGCAGTGACCTAGGAAGAGGGGCATCTACAAGAAAAAACAATACGTTTACACTATTCGGGGGCTGAGGTGGAGGCAATGGGAGTGGTGGATGCCGGAGTTACTGCGGGGATAAACAGAACATGACCTCTCAGGCGTGGACAGAAAAGGTATCCAATGTAGACACGGAACTTTTCAGGTTAATTGTATGCCCAAGAAAAGAGGACTGTCCGAGAAGCAATTTGAGGAAAAGGTCAAGTTGCACCTGGAATAGTCAGCGTTTCCACATTTGCAAACTCTCTAGAAGAAAGCGTTAAGACTTGGGGGAGGGAACAGACTCCGGACAGTGGGAGAGCGGATGCGTTTCCGCGAAACCTCATAGAAATCGGCCGGCAGGACCCTGGGAGGCTTGCTCAGGACAGTGGCTCCAGTGGTGCAGCAGTCTGCTCCTCCACCCGCCGCCTGGGCTCCCGCTTCCAGCCTCCACCGACGCCGGGGTCGCAGGCAGCCTTCCCTCCGGGTCCTATTCTGACTTTGAGTCCCAGTGCATCAGCGACAGCCACTCCAGGGGATTTTAATAGATGGCGACGTCTTTACCCTTCGGTAAGCGAAAGGACGATGCCCGCCACCCTCGCCTCGCGGCTCGACTCCAGAAAGCGTCCCTTAGGGTCGCGCCAAAAGTTCGAACGCGAGGGGCGTGGCAGAAGGGGGAGGGAAATCGACAGACTCTAGATAACGCGAGATTCGATAGGTGACTTCGCCTTTTGCTCTCCGGAAGCGGAAGTGGAGTAGTGCGGGAGTCCGGCGTGTTTGGTTACCTTGGAGAGCTGTGTAAGGTGCTGTTGTGTGGACGTCCGAGGTCCCCCCCACGCCAGCGCGTCCCGTGGAAGGGTGAGCATAGCCCGTGGCGCGTGGATCTTCCGGTCGGGGCGGCGGAGGGAATGGGAGGCCGGAGCGGGGAGTCTCGGGAGGACCCGCGGTCTGGATGCGGTGGAGCGCCCGAAGTCGCTGGTCCTCAAAGCCCCTTTCCCCTAAGGTTTCCTCTTTAAGGCGCTTCTGGAAGGAGTTGCTTTGTCAAAGCCATTGTAAGCCACGTGTCAGATTTGCCGAGGTCTGGAAAAGGCACTTTTCAGCTAGTTATCCTTGTCTTTTCTCCGGGCTCACCTCTGGAGAGCAGCCGAAGCCTTTTCTGTTAGCCTTTACCAGGGAGGGAGGGAGGGGAGAGACATGTGGAAAATGGAGTATGCATTTTCTTTACCTTATGGAATGGGATGTCTCTCTAGTGGTTTCTGTGGTTCCTGTGGAAACACGGACACTTAATTAGTTGGGAGGTTTTGTTGTTGTTTTGAGCCAGGCTCTCTCTGCATAGCCTTGGCTTGTCCTGGAGCTAACTCTATAGACCAGGCTATCCTCATCATCTTACTGCCTCCCAAGTGCTGGATTTAAAGGCATATGCCCTACAGCTGGCCTAGTTGGATTTATTTTAAACTCATTTGGATTTTTGGTATCTGACATTAGTTTGACAATACTAGGCACACAGGTATAATTAATAAGGCATAATCTAGTAGCTGGAAAGGTAGAACATTCAGCTATTGTTTCTTGTGTTTAAATAATTCTAGTTTGCTTTTGTTGGAGTAAGGGTAGTTTTATAAGTGTTTACATGTTTTGAGGAAATACAAGTGTTTTGAGTAGTTACAAATGCTTACATGTTTTGCAAATGTTTACATGTTTTGAGGAAATACAAAGCAAGGAAGAAGCTATCTTTCAGTTAAACAACTTATCAAAAGCTTTATTAGAAGTTTAATTAGTACAGGGAGAAAGTAATTTGAGGGAAAGATTGGGTTTGAAGCTTTTAGCATGATGTTAAGTATGCCTCAAATCATAAATAGGTCCCCCCGCAAGGCAGGTGTTGTATTTCTCGGCTCAATTGATCCTCCTGCCTCAGCCTCAGGAGTGCTAGGTCCACTAGGTTTAGAAGTTTGGATTAGAAAGCTGTGGGATAGAGAAGCTGAACAATAGTTGGTCAGGGAAGACTGGGAAGTGGGAATTACTTGCATATAATTCTGCAGTTTCAAGGTTTTAGCTAAAGATTGTTCCTTGAAGGTTAGGCCTTGAGTAAAAAGTCAAATCTTTTCCTGTAGGTAGAAGGTTAAAGAAATATTTTTATGTATCCATATATGGATAACTCAGCTGTTAAGAGAGTCATGTTTTTCATTTTTATATTACATTTGTTTGTTGTGGTATGTCATGGCTCACATGTGGAGATCAGAAGACCACTTGTGGAGTTCTCTGCTTCCACCATAAGGGACTTGGGGATTGGCCCCAAGGACCTTTCCCCACTGAGCTATTTTGCCAGCCCAGATTATACCTTTTATATCTATTAGACAGTATCTTAGTTATTAGCGTTGGGTGCTTTTCATTTCTCACAGGATATGGAATAAGAATACATTGCATAAGATTAGAAAATGGTTACCCAAACATTAATAACAGTGCATCTAAATGCCTGTTTTCATATATGTTGCTCTGGTTGGCTTAAAACTCCTGGGTTCAAGCAATTCTGCCTTAGTATCCAAAGTAGCTGAGACTACGGGTATTTATCACTGTACCTAAGTTCCCTTCTGGGGGAGAGGGAGTGTGTACTGAAGCTTTTTGTTGTTCTGTTTTAAACTTTATTTATTTATTTATTTATTTATTTATTTATTTATTTGCCTTGGTGTTTTGCCTGGAACTGGAACTACAGACAGTTGTTAGCTGCCATGTGGGTGCTGGGAATCAAACCCGAGTCCTCTGGAAGAGCAGACGGTGCTCTTAACCGCTGAGCCATCTCTCCAGCCCCCTGTTGTTCTGTTTTAAAACAAGTCCTTGGTTTCTTAAGACAGGGTTTCTCTCTGTAGACCAGTCTGGGCTCCAATTCAGATCCACCTGCCTCTGCCTCCAAAATACAGACTGGAATTAAAGGCACAAGCCGCCACCACCTGGCGAAAGATAGGGTTTTAGTTTGTAACCTAAGTTGGCCTTAAACTCCTTCTGTTTTAGACTCTTAAGCACTGAAATTACAGCTACTGACTCAATTACTCAAGCCTCTTAAAAATTATAATTTCTTATCTTACAGTTAATTCTCCGTCATTTCCAGTTCTGCTTCATTTCCTACTACTCTGAAACAACCACCCGACATCTGAATCTAATTCTCTTTTTGGTTCTTTCTACCATTGTCTGATTTACCTTGCTTGACAATCTTTTCTGCCTGGCCTATGTTTGCTCTTTGAACATTGATGTTCTCGGGGTTCTTCCACATCCCCTGTGAGTCTCACTCTGGACAGCATTAACTACCAAACTACTGCTTTGTCTGTCTTCATCCTCAGTTCTTATGTTTGCTTAACTGAATTGACTCTTGGCTGTGTGGAACATTGCTTACTTTTTATTTGTTTTGTTTGTTTACTTATCTGTTTTTTGGAGACAGGGTTTCTCTGTGTAGCCTTGGCTGCCCTGGAACTCACTCTGTAGAACAGGCTGGCATTGAACTCAGAGATCTGCTTGCCTCTGCTTCTTGAGTGCTAGGATTAAAGGTGTGCACACCACCTAGCTCATAGCTCACTTTAAATGCAGTGAGCGCTTTCACACCTTTCTGTAGTCAGTGTGTCTGATTATTTGGCAGGAAGCTTGAGAACCGTCATATTTCTCTCCCCCATATCTAGTTTGACTGTTTCTTCCTGGCATTCTTTTAAACTTGCTTTCCCAGTCCTTACCTCACAGTAACCTTTCAGCATATTATCTGCATGGCTGTTTTAGTTGGTTCCCCCAGTCCCTACCCAGTTACAAAAGGGGTTCTTCAAAATATTACATTGGATCTTGTTTTTATTTTTGTTGAGAAGGGATTTCACTACATAGTCCTTGCTGGCTTGGAATTAAGTGTAGACCAGGTTGGCCTGCAGTTAGTTCCTCCTGCCTCTGCCTCCTGTTTCAGGTGTGCGTCACCACACATAAGGTAGACTAGATCTTCAGACCTGCCCTCCCAAGTCACCTGTACTTCCCATTGCCTCCCAGAAAGAAGATAAAGAGGATTTGCATTGGATACATTCCCACCATTTGTTACCTCTCTCGTTTTACTTCTTGATGTCTTCTGTTTCTCCTTTTATCCTGTCTATCTCCTTTATGCTTTTTAGTGTGTGTGTGTGTGTGTGTGTAGGGGGTGGAAGCCAGATGTCCACTCCAGGGTCATTCTTCAGGAGTGGGTCTACTTGATTTTTAAACTAGGTCTTTGTCTGGAACCTCCCTCCAGCTTGTCAATTAGCTAGGATGGCTGGCTGTCTCCACTTCCCAGCGCTGGGATTGTAGGCCTGTTTCACTAGGCCTGACCTTTTATGTAGGTGCTGGAGAGCAAACTCAGGTGCACATTCTTACAGGATAAGGATGTTACAATTGAGCTATCTCCTGACCCCATATCTGCCTCTTCTAGACTGGGGACTCCTTGGGGTGTGGCCCATGATATATTGTTCATCTTAGTACTTAGTATTTCAGGCTCCAATAACAATGTGATCAAGTTCTGTTACAGTCTTTTTTTAAAATCATGTTCATGTTTTATTTTTCATTTTACATACCAACCATTTCTCCCCTCCCCCCATCCACTCCTCAGAGAGAGTACAATCTCCCATGGGAAATCAACAAATTCTGACATTTCAAGTTGAGGCAAGACCAAGCTGATCCCATCCCCCCCCCCATCAAGGCTGAGCAAGGTATTCCTCCAAAAAGCCGAAGAACTGTTACAGTCTGAAGTTTAAAAATACATAGGGACTTTTGTTAATACTCTGTCCAAAATTGTTCACTTCTTGGTTTTTCATAAGCTGATAAATTAGTGTTAATTTTTTAAAAAATTCTTACAGATCTTAAAAATTTCAAGATGAGTGATACTTCTGAAGTAATTCCAGATTTTGAAGCAATGTTTGCAAACAGATTCACACAAGATGACAAAGAGTACCAAGAATACTTGAAACGTCCTCCTGAATCCCCTCCAATTGTTGAGGAATGGAATAGCAGAGCTGGTGGTAACCAAAGAAATAGAGGCAACTGGTATGTGATGTTTCTGGAGGATAAATGCAGAGGGTTATCTGGGAAAAGATAGTTTTAATATGTTTGCCCATAATGCCAGTGAAAGGAGCAACCAGTGTTTTCAGTACGGTTCACCCACAGTCCTGTAATGGTGCCTGGAACGTAATAAGCACTATAAATACTTGCTTTTATGAGTCTTGGTTGAGCCAGGCATAATGATACAAGCCATACTTTTAGTACTTGGAGGGCTGATGCAATAGGTTCATGAGTTATAGGCCAGTCTGGGCTGACCAATGTGACCTTGTCTCAAACTAATATTTTCTTTACAGATATACTTAATAAAACTGGGGTTCTGTACTTGATTTCTTAAAGAAGGTATTGTTTTGATTACCTTAGAAATTTTATAAAATAAATTGGAAAATTAAATGTAATAATTTAAAATAATAAAGAAGTAGCAGTGTTTTACGAATTTTAGTATCAGTTTGATCACAGCTGGACTTTTCATCTGCCTCTGTCCTATAAAAGGTGTCCAGTGTGGTGCTGGAAGAATGGCTTAACTCCTAGGAAAATATGACTAGAGCTGTGCTGGGCCACAGAGAAATATGTTTTCCCTCTCTATTATATTGAGAACTCAAATGCCCTGGGATTGATTTCTTGTGTTTTTATCTCCTTAAAGGTAATCTAATATCTTTGCTTTCTTTTGGTAGGTTGCAAGATAACAGACAGTTTAGAGGCAGGGATAACAGACGGGGATGGCCAAGTGACAATCGATCAAATCAGTGGCACGGACGGCCATGGGGTAACAATTACCCACAGCAGAGGCAAGAGCCTTACTATCAACAACAGTACGGACAATATGGTCACAATCAGCGGCCGCCATATGGTTACTACTGAGAAAAATGTTATGGCTTTTAACAAAACATTTTTATGATGTGTTAAACATTTGCTTATCTTCTTTTGGTCATATTTTTTCATTCTGTTTTACAGAATGGGTTGTTAATTGATCTTGCTAGAGATGTAATGATTGATGGGAATAAAGTGTGGATTATATTTGTAGTGGGATTATGTTATATTGTAAATAATTGTCCTTCCTGCTGGTTTAATAAAACCGCTGATTGGGGCTGGAGAGATGGCTCAGTGGTTAAGGGCACCATCTGCTCTTCCAGAGGACCCGGGTTCGATTCCCAGCACCCACATGGCAGCTAACAACTGTCTGTAGTTCCAGTTCCAGGCAAACACCAAGGCAAATAAATAAATAAAGTTTTAAAAAAAAAAAAAAAAAACCGCTGATTGGCTGAAGGCAGACAGGAAGTGTGAGCGGGACTAACAGACTAAGAAAACTCTGGGAACAGGAAGAGCAGAGCAGAGATGCCAGAGAGACACTGCGATGAGATGGCAGCAGAAGCAGAGGAAAGAAGTAGAAATGCTGCTCTGAGAAAAGGTACCAAGCCACACGGCTGGACAGACTAATGGAAATAGGTTGAATTAAGATGCAAGAGCTAGCTAAGTTACATGACTGAGCCATAAGCCAATCAGCATAAAATTAATATAAGCATCTGTGTGTTTCTGTGGGACTGCATGTCTGCAGGTCTGGACCACAGGCCAGCCAGGCCAGAAACTTCATAATACAAATATTGTTTATCTTAATCTTAAATGCTGTTTGTTTTATGATTTAATAATGTTTTGAATTTGGTCTATTTTCCTTAATTGGCCTCTAAAAGTTCTGTCTTTTAACACAGAAATAAAAATGTTTAAATAGGAAAAGTTGGCTTTTACTTTATAGAAGAGTATCGTGCTCATATGTATTTACTTCAGACATTTCACAGAATGAGGACAGACTGTGAAAACACTATGATTATTTATGGTGTATTGTCCACAATGGTAGCAGTTGGAAGATAAGCAGCTGTATCTCTTGAGTTTGTCTTGTGATCATGGTATTTTGTGGTTTGGTATGAGTCAGCTCCAGAACCAATGAGGTCTCTGTGGAAGGACTCATTTTCAGGATTGTAGCACTCAACATTTTGTATACTCTAAGGGTTTTTGCTAACTTAGAATAGGGAAGAAATGGATGTGCTCTATAGACTCACAATACTCATGTAAATATTGCTGCCCTTTGACTATTTTGGTATTTTATGTGTGTTGATTTTACAAGGTTATTTTCATTTTCAATTGCTTACCTTTGATGCTTCTTCACACCTATAGTGAGGCTGTCACATCTTTCAGAACAATCTTTCTTGAAATATTTTTATGATTACAATAGATTTATTCAAGTAAATTTTTAAAGACTTCAGTATATGTGTACAAAGTTGTGAAAGAATGAATAAATTGTGTAAAGTGTATACAACTTTACTCTTAAATTTTGACAGCCCACTTATTCATATGGTAATGACATACTTGGTTTTTTTTATTATGCTGTCCTTTGTGTATATTGAATAAGAGTTAACTTTTTTTTTTTTTTTTAAATTTTTTGTAGTTAGGAAGACTTTATTTATTTACTTATTTGCCTTGGTGTTTGCCTGGAACTGGAACTACAGACAGTTGTTAGCTGCCATGTGGGTGCTGGGAATTGAACCCGGGTCCTCTGGAAGAGCAGACAGTGCTCTTAACCGCTGAGCCATCTCTCCAGCCCCAAGAGTTAACTTTCTAAGTTTGCCTTTTCTCTTAGCCACTTGAGATGGACTTTCCCAGTCCATACTGTGATCTGAATGTATCATCCCTGAGTCCCTCTTCTTGGAGAACCATCCTTTTAGGTAACTGTTTATTAAAAAGGTTTTAATACATTAAGTATTAATGAGGTATTAAGATTTTAGCATAAAGTGAGGATTTTCCATGGGCACTTTTCATTCTATGGATAGGTAAGAGGTCAGTGCTATTACATGACAGTAAGTCTTGATATTACAGACACTAAACTTGAGGCAGGAATCACCTAGCTACACAACAGAATTCTGCATGTATGCCTGCATGCTGGAAGAGGTTGTGAGCCAGCATGTGGTTGCTAGGAGTTGAACTCAGGTCCTCTGGGAGAGCAGTCAGTGCTGTTAACCGCTGAGCCATCTCTCCAGCCCCTGCAGGATCTTCTGCCCACTGGTAAAGCATAGGCAACTAACCAATAGGACAGTAGCTGACTGTAGTGTTAAGAAGGACCTGTGCTTACCAGCTCTTGTAGTAAAGATATGGGCAGAAGAAAGAGTTAAAGTGAGGGAGGGGTGCTTCTCAGGATGCTTGCTCAGAAATTGTTTTCCAACAGTATTTAAGTATTTTAATATCTGCTATATGTAAATATGGCTCTGGTTTTTTTGTTTTTTTATGAGTGAAGTCCTCCTTTCATATGAATTACTTTTTTTAAAAAAAAAAAAAAACTTTATTTATTTGCCTTGGTGTTTGCCTGGAACTGGAACTACAGACAGTTGTTAGCTGCCATGTGGGTGCTGGGAATCGAACCCTGGTCCTCCGGAAGAGCAGATGGTGCTCTTAACTGCTGAGCCATCTCTCCAGCCCCATGAATTACTTTTTTTATTCTGTATGAGTA
The DNA here is from genome assembly GCA_004025045.1 of Sigmodon hispidus. Lineage (NCBI taxonomy): Eukaryota > Metazoa > Chordata > Mammalia > Rodentia > Cricetidae > Sigmodon > Sigmodon hispidus. The sequence goes on from PVIH01011613.1 coordinate 26,697, forward strand.
ACTCATTTGGTAGGTGTTTTTTTGTTTTTTAACCAATAATTATCAGACTGCCTCTATGCACTTAAAATAAGGAAGAAATAAAAGGCGTGACTTTTGCTTTATAAGACAGGAAATAACCTGAAAAATATAAAGGATAATTTAAGGGTAAGCCAGAAAAATGTTGAATAAAATTCATTTCAAATAGTCTATTATAATAGCACACAGCATTAGACATGCCCTGACTTCCTGTCATGTTTTGAAAGGTACATGACTTGAGAAAAATCACTTCAGTTTGGGATTAATAGCTCACCTGTTTGGATGGTGGCAATGCTTCCCTGCCACCCCCGCAGAGCTGTAAACAGCCAAAGGAAGAGTCTGAGAACAAAAACTGAAAAGTGATCAGAAAATCTTTGGGTTATAAGCAGCAAAACAATTTTTTGGGAGGGAATAAGATGTAGACTAACAAGAACCAGGTGAGGTGAGCACATGCCTACTGTCCCAGTGAAGTCCCAGCCTCTGGGGGCCTAGGCAAGAGGTTGGAAAGTTGTAGGCCAGTCTAGGCTGCATAGTGAATTGTCTCTAGCATACAAACATGATGAGGAAAGGCAAGAAACAATGGCAGGGATTTATCAGCATTCCCTATGTGTAATCACAGGTAAACTGCAAAGGGAGATCAAGTTATATTTAGGAAATGACAACTTCAAGTTTGCAGGAAGCTTATATAACAGATGAGCTACAATCGGTGGTGTACGCTGGAGATTGGCGCTCATTTTAAAATGTGTTCATTACAGAGCACATCAGATTAAATCCTTTTGAGAACAGCTTGCTGGGGACTTGATGTAAGAGTTTTCTGGCAGGGGCTGGAGAGATGGCTCAGCGGTTAAGAGCGCCGTCTGCTCTTCCAGAGGACCCGGGTTTGATTCCCAGCACCCACATGGCAGCTCACAACTGTCTGTAGTTCCAGTTCCAGGCAAACACCAAGGCAAATAAATAAAAATAAATAATAAAGTTTAAAAAAAAAGTTTTCTGGCATGTGTTTTGCAGTAAAAGAAGGATACAGGGTATCTAGCATATAAATAGCCTTGTGCCATTGCTTTGAGAATAGGTTTGGAGTTCTTGGAACTATTTAGAAAAGGCATCTGGAAAGAGTTCTGGCATTCTCAAGATGTTTAATAGAGAAAGGTGAAATTTCCTTTTGAATTTTGTGTACCTCAAGGAAAATACATGACCTAATGGTAGAGTTAAGAATACAGAAATGCCAGTTTTCTTTTTTATTGTTTAAGAGTGGAATTTTTCTGTTACTTAGGTTGGCCGGGAACTCCTAGGCTCAAGCAGCCCTCATAATGTAGGCTCTTGAGTAGCTGGGGACTGCAGGTGTGTGCCACCCTGCCCAACCAGAATGTCAGTCATCAGAGTACTAATGTAGAAGGAAATGACCTTTCATCCTGAAGGCTACTGACAGCACTAAATTTGAATTCTAATAAAAGTACTATACTTTTTTCAAAACATTTTTATGCTTTAAATTTTTTCTACTCTTTATTCTACTTGACTTTTAAATGTTGTGTTTATTAGTATACCTGAGGAAATTTAGAAGGATGACAGTATTTGAGGTTTGTGGTCTCTGGGCTTCTGTCATGGTTGGCCCTATTGCACTGGCAAGGCAGTAAATTATGAAGGAGTATGTGTCAGAAACCCGTTCACTTCATGGGGGTTTGACATTGAAAGGAGATAAGGAAAAGGTGGGCTGGTTAGCCCCTTTCAAGAACTTCCCACTGGCCCCTCCCCACCTCTAAACCCCCAGTGACATCACTGGCTGGGACAAAGCTTTTCACACATGATCCTTAGAATCCAAACCAATATTTGGTCATGGAAATCGATGCCCTGAGCTATTGATTTGCGCTGACATTGGGGATGGATGGGCCCAGGGCCTCACACATGCTAGGCAACTCTACCTACCCCAGCCCTGTCTTTACATTGAGACAGTGTCACTGAGTTGCCCAGGCTGACCTTGAACTTTCATTCCTACTTGGGATATTGACTTTCAACTAGCACTACTGTCTATAGTAAAAGAAAGTGAATATTGTCACTATTTAGATTAATACTTAAGGATTAAAACAACTACATATCACATTCTGTGATATCAAAAAAAATTTCCCAGATTCTGCTATATTATTAGAAAACAAATTAAAATCTAGATCTAATTAATAGATTGAACCTCAAGGGACCATTGAGAGCAAATATTTCCTCCTTTCTAGAAGTCTGGTTGGTGCTGCTATTGCAGAAAGTATGATCCTGAGCCAGGATGGCTACATAGTGCCCAGCATCAGAGCTGTACCTGTGAGGGTGTGCAGGGGTGAGGAGGGAGCAGCAGCAGAGCTGTACCTGTGAGGGTGTGCAGGAGTGAGGAGGGAGCAGCAGAGCTGTACCTGTGAGGGTGTGTAGGGGTGAGGAGGAAGCAGCAGCAGAGCTGTACCTGTGAGGGTGTGCAGGGGTGAGAAGGGAGCAGCAGCAGAGCTGTACCTGTGAGGGTGTGCAGTGGTGAGAAGGGAGCAGCTCTTCGGGGTAGATAGCAGGTTAACACAAGCTAAGCTTCCAGCAAACGTACCGATGAGCTCTGCCTACTCCTTTAGGATGTGAAAGCAAACACGAAGATGGAACCTGCTGGGTGTGGGGCGTGCCTTTAATCTCATCACTATCTTATCATGGGACAACGTGGATAGGACTGCTGGAGGTTACTGTGCTCTGTGAAATAAGCCAGACACAGAAAGACTTAATACCACATCTCACTAGCAGAAACTAAGATTATGTTGATCACATAAAAGTATGGAGCAACACAGAGGTCACTGGGAACTAGGAGGTGGGGTATGTAGGGTGCTAGCAATGGATTCCAAATAAAATCACTGCTGGGATATTTCTTGAGTGTAATGATTGTAAGACTCGTTATATTTTCTAAAGTAACTAGAGGACTGAGTTCCTGGCACATATAAATGGTAGTATGTGAAATGATGGAAAGGCTAATTACCCAGATTTGGTTGCTGTACTGTCCACACCTATCAAATTATACTATATTCCATAAAAAGTACAGATACAACAATTACAAAGTAAATGAGTACACTGTACCAGACTAGGTACATAACACTAGAACACAGGCTCGTGCCTCCAAAAATAGAAGAAGGCCTTTGTGGGCTGGGTTAAGAGGTTCAGCTCACAGTCTCTGTGAGTTCATATGTGTATCAGTCTTGTTTCTGGAAGATGCTGATTCTTTGGCGTCATCATTCCTTGGTGACTGTATGAGGCTTCTTCTTTCAGGCCACCAGCCAACTCCTAAATCATGACACTGAGACTTACTAATTTTGAAAGCTCCACCCAGCTTAGCCATATTTTAGCTCTTTCATCTTAACTTTTTATCTACCTCTTGCCTCAGGGCTTTCACCTTTTCTTACTTTCTTGGTGTTTCTCTGGCTGGCTGGTTGGTGGCTGCCTGGTTTCTGGCCCCAGGCATCTCTTCTTGTTCTTCTCCAGGCTAGATTCTCCTCCTATTTATTCTCTCTGCCCACCAGCTCCATCTATTCTTTTTCTGCCTAGCTATTGATCCTTCAGCTCTTTATTAGACCAATCAGGTGCCTTAGGCAGGCAAGGTGAAACTAATGCAACACATCTTTTCATAATTAAACAAATGCAGCATAAACAAAAATACACCTTTATGCCACTAAAGTAATATTCTGCAGCATAAACAAATGTAACACATCTTTGCCCAGTTAAAATAATATCCCACAACAACCACCTCCGAATCTTACAACCTCTTCTGCCTCTTCTTCCACATAGATCCCTGAGCCTTAGTAAAGACATCCCATTTAGGACTCAGTGCTCCAAAGTCTGTCTCTGCACACTGTCCAGTTGGGGGTCCCTTTTGCTAATTACCATCTACTGCAAACAGAAGCTTCTCCGATGAGGGCTGGATGATGCTCTGCTCTACAGGTACAGCATATACAGTATGTGTTCAAACCAGACAAAATCCCACCCCTGACCAAGGAGCTATGTGCAATTGATACCTGATGGGAAAGGGAAATCAGGTTTTTCCAATTGAGTGTCACTGGGTATGTCCACCACATTCCAGGACAGCCCCCTGCCCCTAAGTGGTTAGTTGGCCAATACAAATGGACTCTGATTTTTTTTATGCATTTTGTGTTTAAGAACTTTATCTTATTGAATTCCTTTTTCTAAATTTGGTTTTGTTTTGTTGTTTTTCCTGTGAATTTTGTTTGTTTTAATAGAGACTATGAAGTTGGATGGGTAGGGGGATTGGGAGGATCTTGGAGTTGGGAAGAAGAAAGAATAAGATGAAAATGTATAAGCTTTTTATAAAAAATGTAAAAAGTAGTTCAGCTCAACAGGTGGTGGTGCACACCTTTAATCCCTAAATTCTAGGTCAGCCTGGTCTACAGAGGAAGTCACAGGACAGACAAGGCTACATAGAGAAACTCTGCCTTGAAAAGCAAAACAGAAAGTAGTTCAGTTCTCAGGGCTGGGTTGTAGCTCTGGAGGAGTGCCTGCCTGCCTGCCGAGCACTAGCAAAGCCCTGCATTTGCTCTATGTACAGATGGAAAGTCAGAATCTCAGCTTATCTTCAGCTTCACAGTATGTCTGAGGCCAGTCTGTCTGCACAAGACCCTATCTCGAGAAAATTAAGGTTCAGCTCAAAAATCCCTACCAGTATCTTTATGGGCTGCCCAACCTATTTAGGTGATGTTTCATTCTGTCCCTAAGGGCACAAAGAACCCTATGTATTAATTACCAGTTAAATTTTCTCTAGGCTTCAGTGACATCTCCTGAGACCAGTTCTGGGGAGGATGTGATTATGATCTCATGGTTTTTTTCCACTGCCAGAGCCTTTAACTCCCTAAAGTGGCCAGGCTTTGTCTGAATGAGGTAAACAAAGCTGTTGGCACTGCTAAAGCCAGAGAGCTTTGTTTTTTTTGTGTGTTCTCTTTCCTCTTTAAATTTCTTTATGTATACTCCATGTGTATACAAAATAAATGTAAAAAGTGAGATGGTATAAAAATTAGTCTCCACCCAAACAATTGTATATTCTTTTACCTGTTTTACCACGATCACACAGACTTATAGAAATTATATATTTCTTCCTTTCTTACCAAAGTGAGCCTGGGGAGTACTCTTAAAAAGAAAATTGTCGGGCTGGAGAGATGGTTAAGAGCACTGACTGTTCTCTCAGAGGTCCTGAGTTCAATTCCCAGCAACCACATGGTGGTTTACAACCATCTATGATGATATCTGGTACCTTCTTCTGTATAGTATATACATAATAAATAAATCTTTTTTTAAAAAAGGGAAATTATCAGATTAAAGGATACCACTTAAAACACTAGGAATTCACATGCTCATCAGCAATATGCAAGTTATAATGTTTGTACTGCCCGTGAAGTGGGAGGACCCACCTTAAATGTGGGTGGCACCATGTCCTGGACTGAGCAGGACCATTCAGCTCCTGCTTCCTGACTCCAGTGCAGTCTGACCAGGTGCCTGGCACTCCTGCTATGCCCTCCCCACCATGACAGTGGAAATAACCCTGAGGCTGCTTTTGTCGGGTATCTTGTAATGAAGGTGGTTAATATGCAAAAACTATAGTGTTATCTTTTTCTGACTTCAAAGTTTTTTAACATTGACTTTGGTATTGTGTGGGTGAGCGGGCATACACGTGCCACAGCGCATGGATGGTGTTCAGACAACTTTCAGGAGGCAATTCTCTCACAATGGGACCCCTCTGTGGGTCACATATCAGATACCCTCCACATAAGATATTTACAGTTCAAAACAGTGGCAAAATGAATTATGAAGTAACAATGAAAATACTGTTATGGTTGGGGTCCCCACAGCATGAGGAACTGTATTGAAGGGCTGAAGCACTAGGGAGGCTGAGAACCGCGGCACTGAGCCATCTCACTGGTCCACCCTCAGCTTCCTGATTGGCCACTGTTCCTCAGTCTGTAGAGGATGCTTCACTGTTGACTATTGTCAAACCTTTCCCACCGGAGACACTGCATCTCTTTCTCAAGCCCTTTTGGTTGTTTGTTTCTTATTTCTCAAACATTTGTTTCTCCTTTTTATTTTCTTTTGGGATTCTAAATATGAAGGCATCGAGTTTTCCTTTGACTCTGCCAAGCCTCCATTGCCCAGGTTCTCTTGGTTGTCCTCATGTTTTCAGCCTATTATTTGTTTCCAGCATTGTCTTTAGTTCTCTGATGCTTCCCCCCCCCCCGCTTTATTATTTTCAAAGATTTACTGTTTTTCATCATGTGTTTGTGAGTGTGGGTGTCCCGGTCAGGTGTTGCTGTTCCCCAGGGGCTGCAGTTATAGGTGATTGTCAATGAGAAATATGGGTGCTGGGAACTGAACTCCTCCTCTGGAAGAGCAGCACGGGATCCTAACTGCAAGCCAGCTCTTCAGCCCTTTCTTTTTAAATTCAGTTAGACCTGCTTCAGATGTCTCACTGTGACCTGAAGTGAGCAGGCATCATATGAGGCACCAGCTACCAGGGAGACAGTGCTGTTTTAGAACAGGCTTTTCTGCTAATTATTCTCCATTCTTCAGTGTGCCACTGGTCTCCAGGGATCTGAGGAAATCTAAGGTTTTGTCATAATTTTGGAAGCCCCGTGATAGTAGAACATGTCACAGGTGCGGTGCCTTTCATGTAGAAATGACTAAGGAGTCTAACTCTGGCTTCAAAGTTTGGGGATTCCCCGACTCTAATCCCAGCCTCTCTAAAATGCCTTGAAATGATAGCATGATAGCATTTGTAGGTTTCTCAAAGGGACAGAATGTTCTTATTAGAAGAACCTATTATACAGCCTATTGGCAGGTGTGCTTTTCAAATAAGCTGGCTTATTAGGAACCTGGCCAGTTGTCCTGCTCAGTTCCATTTTCAGAAGCACTGACTAGGTGGGATTTCTGAAAGCTGCATAATAGAGGGAAGGGTTTAGAATCCTGTTGTCTTCCATAGCATTCACCTGGGCTGCCAAATACCCAGCTGACCCTCAGCCAACACGGTCCTCAGAGACACCACTTACAGTGTAAAAGGATCTAAGTCTGAAGAACATCTCTGGAAAACAAGAGGATCCAAGTGTGGGGATGGCAGTGCAGAAAGGCCTCCCTACAACTAAATTGACAAGCATCATCAAATTATTTATCCATTTCTGCTGTGGTGCCATGGTGCCATCTCTTGGATGTAAACTGAAAAATCTCAGTTTTTTAAGTCCCTAATCACATACATTAAAACAGTTTGAATTTGGGGTCATGGTAGGTTCTAAATACATTCTGCCTTACAGTTAAGGAACTAGTTAGCCAAACCCTTGAAAACTTGAGATAGAACACTGTAGTTTACAGCCTAGAAAGCCTTCTAAAATTCCAGTCTTTAGCTTTTTGGAGTCTGAAACACTGCAAAGGTTCCACTTGGATTTCCTAGTTATCTCTATCCTTCAGCCAAGGGAAGGTGTGGAATGGTCCCCAGAAATCAGAAGCTCAAGGTCTGTTCATGCCTCCTGAATACAGCCCCCGGACTAGTTCCTGATGGTATCACTATCTTTTATTTCTTTATTTGGAGGTAGGATCTCATTGTTTAAACCAGGCCTGACTAGAACCTACTACACAGCTCAGAGTGGCTTGGACCTTTTAATTCTCCTGCCTCAGCCTCCCCGAAGGAATCAAAGGCCTGTACCACCACATTCATCTGTGATGCATCTTCTTTGTTAGAGAAATATGATGAGTCAGGGTGGTAGAAAATGTTTTTCATTTTCTTATATATACCTTTATTATTTGGTGATTTTACATCATGAACCCCATCAAACTCAGTTATCAGGCCTCTCAGATTCATACCCACTCTTATGATTTCCACATTTACAAAAAGCCCATTCATGCTGCTCATTTACTTACTGGAGCATAATTAAACTCCCTGTGGCCAGACCCTTAAAGAAAACAAGTCTTTCCTCACCCACACCCCTGCCAGAGGCCATCAATGTAGAAGTGAGGCACTGTGTCATTTAGCTATGTTCTAGCCTTGAGTTCTTGTGTACAATGACCTCTCTCTCTTTTTATTTATTATAAGTCCACTAATGAGTGAGTACATCCCCTGCTTATCTTTCTGGGTTTATGATACCTCATTCAGGAGGATATTCTCCAAATCCGTCCATTTGCCTGCAAATTTTAGAATATCATTTTTTTTCTTACTGCTGAGTAGCACTCCATTGTGTAGACGTACCACAGCTTGTTAATCCATTCCTCAGTTGAGGGGCATCTAGGGAAAACACCTTTAATCACTTGGGAGGCAGAGGAAGTCAGATCTCTGTAAGTTCGAGGCCAGTCTGGTCTGCAAAGAGTTCCAGGACAGCCAGGGCTACACAGAGAAACCCTGTCTCAAAACAGATTAAAAATTCTTTAAAAAAATATTAGACAAAGGCCCCTTGTTAAAATGGTCGCGTAAAGTGAAACAGAGCTGGTGAGTGGCAGACATTTGTAATCCTAGCACTCAGAGGGGTGGGGCTGGTGAACTGAGATTAGTATGGGCAACACTGTCAGGCTTCCTGTGGGGGGTGGGCGGTTTATAGTGAAAGCTGTTGCCTCCTACCCCACCTCCAGTGATAATTTTTGATTCTGTTATCATTCCTCTCCACTAGTTTGCTCCAGAGTATGCTGGTCCAGCTCTGGGGTGGGCCTTGATTGGCCTAAAACAATCAGGATAAATCTCTAATCATGGTTTAGCTGGTTGGCGTTTCTTGCCAAGAGAGTGGTTTTAGATGCTCCTGTAATATGGTTTGGCATGAGATGGAGTGTGTGTGTGGGGGTGTGCTGAACTTCTGGAAACAACCAAGCTCTCCTGGGCAGCCTCCTTGGCAGAGGCAGATGCGAAATCTCAGGCAATGCCTTCTGTCTCAGGGAAGGAAGTGGGACTCAGCATGCCGCTGGCATTACCACAGAATGGAAGTGGCACCTTTGTTACATCACTGTTCTGTGAAACCCTTAAATACCTCTGGACTCTGTGTGTTAACACATCCCCCTTGACATGTGTTTCTGTTCATAAGAAAGCTTCCTGCAGTGAGCCACACAGGACCATGGGTGAAATGCATATGGTACTCAGTGGATGTAGGAAAGATCTGCCCAAATCACACAAAACAGGTCTTCAGAAGCAACAAGGTAGAGGGTCTTACATGACCAAGCAGCCTCTAAGAAGCAATGGGCTTGGATAAGCTTCCAGCTGCTCTTTCCATGGCTCCAGAAAAGGAATTTTTAGTTCTTTCACATCAAGCATTTCTACATTTGGTGCTTCTTGGGAACTTTGTTTTTAATGATTATGTCATTGGTCTACTTTTCTCATGTACCTGCTGACAAAGCACACACTACAATTTAGCAATTATATTCTTTACTAAATGACTGTATCTTGGCTGGGTGCATTGTGGGTGTCTATGAAATCCAGCTAGGACAGTAGGAGATGCAGAGTTGCACACCAGCTCTATAGCGAGACCCTAACTCAAAGAACATGACGACGACGTCAACCCAAAGTACTATAATGTAGGTCAAATATATAAGATGGATTTATTACCTTTTCAGCTACATATATACATACATAACGTGTTATTGAGGGAGGTGTACATGTTACCTATACAGATCTAGGTACACAGGCTTGTGTATCCCAGGCTGACTGGAAACTCTATTATGGAAAGGATCATCTTGAACTTCTCATCTCCTGTCCTCCCCTCCAGATGCGGGGGTTACAGGAGTTCACCAGCACTCCCAGCTTATGCAGTGCTCAGGACTGACCCCAAGGCTTCGGGTAGAGCAGGAAGTGCTACCAACTCAGCTACAGCCCAGCCCACAGTCCTCATTTCTGGTGGGCTTTACAATGAATTGACTTCCAGGCCATTCTCATCCTCTTCTTTTAAGACTTATTTTTTTTTTAAAGTAACTTGTATGTATCTGTCTGTCTTTCTGTGTGTATGTGTGTGCACATATGAGTGTGGGTGCCCTCAGACCAGAGGCTCTGGATCCCTTGAACCTGGAGTTACAGGCACTTGTGAGCCAGGCCATGTTGGGTTGTTGGGAACTGAACTCAAGTCCTCTCCAAGAGTAGGAAGCACTAGCCATTGCTCCAGCCACATCTTTGCTCTTTTAAGGTCTTCAGAGACTCCTAAGACCTTCTAGATTTGAAGAATTACAAGGCTTTCAAAAATAATTGCCATTACAAGTCTATGATTATTTACTTTTCTATAAAATGTTCTATATAATTTTTAAAAGATATAAAAAACCATTTTTGCATTTAAATAAACATCTTACAATAGAAAGTGGGGCTATATACCAGTGTGAGAGGTTTTCACTTGTAAACAGAACTAGAAAGCCCCAGAATCCAAAAACACTGTGCCAAATGAGGCTAAAGGCACCAGTGGGACTCAAGGAAGCTGGGTACTTGTTGTCATCTTGTAGACTGTCATCTTCAACTGTTCTCCCAACGTCTACAGATCAGAGGCACCATCTTGGATAGCAAAAGGTAAGGTCAGCTGTCCTCACTGGCTTCTCCAGCTGTTCTGTGCTGATGCTATGACATGAGAGTAACATATTTCAGGCTGTTGGCATGAAGAGATTTTAAAGGTTTGTCTATTTAATGTGTATGTGTGCCTTGGATAGACACATGTGAATCACATTCCTGCAAATCCCCTCAGAGGTCAGAAAAGAATGTCAGGACACCCTGGATCTGGAGTTTCAGTGTAAGCCCTCCGATGTGGGTGCTGGGAGCTCACAGCCCGGTCTCCATGAAGAGAGGAGCAAGTGCTCTCAACTCCTGAGTCATCCATCTCTTCAGTTCCCACAGTAAGGGATCCCAGAGCCTATATTTAATGTAGAGACTTAAATTTTCTACCTTTCTTCTAATCTCATCTTTATATACGTGTTCATTCCATTCAGAGTTTGAACATGTATATATTTTGTTTTTAAAACTCCTCAAGGACGTACTTATCATTTCTTGCCTTTATTTTTGTTCAGCTTCCTTTTTCAGTTTCTCCAAGACTTCTTCTGGAGTCGTGGAGGCCAAGAGCTTTATCACTTTTTCCCGAGATTTACCGCCCTGAACCAGAAAGAAAAAAACAGTCTCAGCATCTCAGTACTGGCAGGAGCAACAGACTCCTGTCCCTGCTGCAGCATGTCTGCTCAGGGTGGTATGGCCCCCAGAGGGAGTGGCACTGTTAGGAGGTGTGGCCTTGTTGTAGAAAGTCTGTCACTGTGGGGGTGAGTTCTGAGGTCTCTTTTTCTCAAGCTTCAGTCAGTGTGACACTCAGTTCACTTCCTGTTGCCTTCTGATCAAGATGTAGCCAGCACCAGGTCTCCCTGCATGCCCCCATGCTCCCCACCATGATGATAATGGAGTAAACCTCTAAAACTATTAAGCCGCTACCTCAATTAAGTGTTTTCCTTTATGAGAGTTGCTGTGGTCAAGGTGTCTCTTCACAGCAATAGAAACCCTCAGACATCTAGGCAAATTCTGCTCTGAACACTTCTATCTTATAACAAATTTGTGTGTCTCTCCAGGGTTTTTGCCTTTCTATGTTGATTTTCATAATAAAAATTTGGCATTAAAATTTCAAGATGAATCTTTACAATATTCTAATTTCTTTTTTATTCTTTCTTTAAGAAAGAGTTCCAGGTAGCCCAGATTAGCTCAAACTCAATATATAGATAGCCAAGGATGAACTTGAACCTCTGACCCTTTCTATTTCTCTCTGGGATTACAGGTCCATCCCACACTGCCTGGACAATATTCTAGTCTCAAGTAATTTGTCTGAATTACAAAAGAAAATAATTTTAAAATATTAAATATGACAATTTAGTACAAAAGTTTTATATAATCTAAATATAAACAAATTTCTCTTTTCTAAATTGTTACACATTTCTGAAAATTTCAAATAAAAAGCAACTACACATCTAAGTACTATGAATTCACAACCTTCTAAAACAACTCTTAAAAAGATTTATTTAAACCATGCCTTTTATAAAACAGAATTTAAGCAAGAATTTATCTAGACAGACTGTGTGTACATACAGAAAGAATGGAACATGTCAAGGTCAGACATGATCTGCCACAGGTTAAGGGAAGTAAAGGTAGTGGCCTGATCAAATGGATTTTTAGGTGCAGATTATTAATCAATTACTAATCAGTCATTGATTATTAATCAGTGGCTTTAAATGGCACCTGGATATAAACTGTAGGGTACATACAGTGTTAGATCATATGTAGAGCTTTAAAAACATGAACTTGACCTCCTCTTTTGTATTCAGATACTATTTCAGCATGGCTACAGAGATGCCCAGGAGCCTGTATTTAAGTCATTCCCTGATGATTCTGAAGTAAAACATATTAACTTCATATAAACTTATCTTCACAACAGGTATCCCCTAGTGAGCAGAACCAATGTGGGTCAGAAATACTTGGTGAACTTCTTAATGGCAATAATGAACAAAAACCATTTACAAGAGTTCAGTATGGTGATATCTTGAAGGAAATGAGATATCTTCAAGGAATCGGATAGTAGGTACAGTTATGAATTTAGAAAAAGGAGAAAAATGCTATAAATGAGCAAAACAAAGGACTGTAAGTAAGAGCGGCCAATCTCAGTATGACAGAGGCGGTGTGGATGAAAGAGACTATGAAATCACAGATTTCTGTGTTTAAATGGATATGAGTCTTTAAAAACTGGCTTTACAAGACTAGAGAGATGGCTCAGTGGTTAAGAGCACTGGCTGCTCTTCCAGAGGACCCTGGTTTGATTCCCAACACACACATGGTGGCTCACAACCATCTGTAATTCCAGTTCTGGGGATCTGACACTCTTCTGGACTCTGAGGGTACCACCTATGCACGAGGTACACACATATGCAAGAAGGAAAAACAGCCATACACATAAAACTTTTTTAAAAAACTGGGTTTACAAAAATTATAGAAAACATGAACTATGACCAGTATATAACTATTTAAAAGGGAGAGACCTACCTTATCCAGAACCACATCACTCTTCCTGAGCCCTAAGACCTTGGAAAGATACCGACAGAGCTCCGCATTTGCTTCTCCCTCCGATGGAGGGGCCGCGATGGCCACACCGACAGCCTCAGTGGTCAGATCTGGAATAAAACAACATGAACTTCATCCTTAAGGGGCTCTTTCCTCCACAGATCGAGTATCTGCCCCACAGTTTGCATTTACCTGGGACAGGCTTCCTGTTAGTAACTGCTGAACGAGGGTCAGTCTCCACACAAACAAGGCCTGAATGGCATGTTACACTAGTGCCTCAGGGAACACAGATAAATAGGTCTCCACAATTACAGAACACACACCCACAAAAGAGAAAACCCTACTAACTGGACAGCGCTGGCTGGAGTCGTAGTGAGCATCTTGGATTTAGGCGACTAGCAATTGCCTTTGAACAGGAAGAGCTCTTGGAAGGGAGGCAGGAGCTGGGCTTCAGTTCCACCAGTGTTGCCGGGGAAGTGCAGAGATGAAGCTGTACATGAGACCACACAGGGCTCAGGGTTTCACATCAGGTAAGGCCACACTAGGCTAGGTTCCTCTCTTTTCTGATATGCATCCTAAGTGTCTCCAATATTCAATGCCAATAACAACATGTACCTAACAATTATACTACTTTTAGGAGCATATAAGCTTTCCTAAAGGGCTTCAGTAAAACTTAGTTCCGTTATTAGCCCCATTTTATAGGGGAGGCACTGAAATCAAGTAATGTATCCTGTAGTATTTCACAGTTATTAGGAGAACAAAGTATTGACTCAAAGCAGTTTGCAAATGAGCTTTTAGCTAGTCCTGCATCTGGGGTTGCTCAGCCATGTCCATACACTGTATCTATGTAACAACACATCTATAAATTCTACAAGTCTGAGACAAAAAAGTACCTCTTCCACTACCTCTCAGATGCACAGGTTTTCATCTTGGCATCTTTGAAATCAAGCCATGTCTTATAATGGATAGCAGAGTTGATCTGGTTTTAAAAATAATGTACATAAGTACTCATCCATCTTGGATTTGGCTTAGGAAATACCTGGCCAAAATGTTGGGCTTGGGGCATACGCCTATAATCCTAACACTTGAGAGGCTGAGGCAGAAGGTAAGTTTGAGTTCAGCACATGCTACATAGCAATTCTTATCTTAAAAAAGAAAGAAAGAAAGGCAGACAGACAAAAAGAAAGAAAGAAGAGCTGGCCAAAGTATGAGCAACAGATACAAACCAGGCTTCCTTAGCACTTTGGTTTTGGTGTGGTATTTTCAAAATATAAAAATAAGTTGGTATGCAAAGCTTTATCTTGAAAAATAAAGATTTTTTTTTCAAGATAATTCAGTTCAAACACTAACTTTGCATAAGAATTAGCCGGGGTCTCAGAGCTCAGGGTTTCTCCCATTTTTCAGGTTAGTGATCATTACTCTATACCAAAGGATCTCTCCATTCTGTCAGTGTCTCTCATTTTTAGAAAAGGAAAATTTAAAGGCCAGTCTAGGTTATACATGTTTCCTTCTGTGTGCTTCTCAAATGGTCTGCTGTTTGGAGACAGGGTTTTCTTTGTATTCAAGACTGACCTCAAACTCAAGATCCCCCTGCCTTAGATTGCAAGCACTCATGAATTACCAGTACAGGTAATCAGGCCATCTCCAAAGCACCACATTTTTTTAAAAGGAAGAGATACAATGGTTTCCATCTAACTTGGTATTAATATTGCATTTTTTTCAAATACCTTTGTATGAGAATACAAAGAGAAGCCTCTAAATCAGATATAAACATACCATTTGTAGTCATGGGATAGGCTGTCAGCTAACAAGACAGACAGAAGGGAAAGAGACAACCTGACCCCCACACAAATCCCACAATGCTCAGATGTACCTGTCACAGCATTTTGTTTGGAGCCAGGTTTGGCATGGATGCTAATTATGACACAACCTTTAGGATCAACTGCCACAGGCCCTGCAGGTGGAAGTGGTGTCTCTGGTTCTTTGGTTTGGTTCTTGCCCTAAAATAACAGGTTACAAAATATCTCATCACATTTTTATTTTGACCCATTACTACCCGTCACCTTCACTGAACTGGGCCTCCCATCCAGCAGCTGCCCACCAAGGTGCTTCCCCCATATCTCTCAAGGACCCAGTCAGTCCCCTATCGACCCACAGTGTTTGTGCTGCCTTGGGAAGCCTGATTCCGGCCTCCACACCTTTATGCTGCTTTCTTCTGTTAGCTTTATAATTCACTTTCTCCACAAGTAGAGACTATTTATTATTATTTATCATCTATTTGGTGCAGTCTAAAGCGGGAAGTGTGTGTGTCCTGTTTAAATTTAATTTTGGCTACTTTAGAACTTGTTCCTATAGTCTGCTTTATAGGTCCTACTTCTCCAGAGTAGAGCCATTTATTAGTCATCTTTACACCCAATGCACCCTAAAGCTCAGAGTGGGTGAGAGGGTGAGGGATGGGTTGCAGAAAGAACAATAATGACTAGCGCTTAGATGCCAGGCTAAGAGCTTTTTATTCATAAATTCCAGGGCACTATGCAGACAGTGGATAAGAAGAGATATTCCTTTACCTCAAGGAGCTGGGATCACAGTGGAAAAGAACCGTAATAACTGTGCTGAGTGCACCAATGACGTACACATATACTGTACTGCATGGAGAAAGGCAGTCAGGACTGGGGATCTGAGAAGGTGCCAGCAGAGGGCAGTGCCTGAGCTGGATCATAGAAAGGAGTTGGAGAAGGAAGACATCGGGGAGGGAGTGCTGTCTCCTCGACAGAAAGCACAGCCTGCCGGGAAGTGCGGGAGATTAGAGGTGGAGATTAGAAGTTGCGAAGGTCCTGTGGTCCTCAGGCTTGTTAATGTGCGGCCCAAGCCTCAGACCGAGTGACAAGCTGGCAGGGAGCTCTTCACCCTCCAGGCGCTGCTTCTATTCCCTGCCGGTGTATTTCCGTGGCCCACCCTCTCCATACCACAGGACTTGCCACTGGCCTTGCTTGTCGCACCCGCTTTCTTTGGCATCGTGGAACCAGACAGGAGTCTAGCAGGGGCCAAAATGCCGCGACCCAAGGCGACCTGCAGCATCTCAAACCCGCAGGCTTCAAGGAAGGTACCGCGCGGGCGGAAGAGTCCTTGCGCCTGCGCACATCGCCGGCGGAAGCGGCATGAGCAGATGCTCATCTGATGCCCTCATCTGAGAGTGCCACCTTGTGCCCGGATGGCGTATGTTTCGTTCTTTTGGAGCCTCCTGGGGTGTGATCTGGATGTGAGCCAACTTTGTCGGCTGAGGCAAAGATGACCCCTTCCATCCTTAGGAGTAAGAGGCAAGATCAGCCAGCTGAGGCGCTCGCCCGCCCTATGCGGCATCGTGGCAGTTCGCACAGAGGATATACACTGTGAAATGGAATATGACCACCTGTGAGACGGGCTGAAGTTAGGGACTGGCCCTGACCAGTTAGGTTAGAATGTGTGGACAATATATGACCAGAGGTGGGAAGATATCTGCCACCTAAATGGGAGATGGCTTGTAACCATTTGAGGATCTTTGAGTCCTAAATGGTTGGAGATGGAGGAAAGGTCACACATAGCAATTAAGACTGAAGATGCCCAAGGTTAGGGTCTGGGGCTAGTGAACAGGGCTGAAATTTTTAGGGTGCAAAGTCTGAAATGATTGGAGCCATCAAGGTGGGATAGTTATGGAGCTACCTGAATGCCCAATTGAAGCATCAGAGACCTGTGTAGGTGACAGAGAATAGATGGTAACAACAAAAGAAAATGGATCATCAGAGACATTCCCAATGTGCAGAGCTGTCAAGCAAGTCCGGCACAGAGCAAGAGGGTCAGGGAGACAAGCCCTAACTAGCCAGAGGTAGTACAATGGTCAACTGATAATTGTCACAAAATCAGTGAAATGACCAGCTGTTCAAACATCCAGAAAGTGAGTGGTATTGATGACCCAGATAGGGCAGTTTTAGGAGATAAATAGAAATATGTAGATATTTCACACTTTGCTGTGAAGTGACAGGAATCTGGAGGGGCTTGAGACACTTGGGGACTTTTTTTTTTTAAACTAGATAACTGTATTTGAAAGCACAGGAATGAGCTAGACAGAGTTTTACTAGTGGGGAGGTGATGAAGGTAAAGACTAAGGAATAGTTAGAGTTTGGAAAATGGCAGAGCCATGGCACTGATATTCTGATTCAGGTTGGAGCCAGAGGAAGTCAAAATCTCAATCTCCACCTACATCTTTTTATTTCTGATGCTGAATACACATTCTGCCATTGAGCTACACCTCCAAATTACAGGACTTTGAATGCCTGGCATTAGCAGCTAAGGAGCCAACGAGTAATCCAGGCAATCACACTGATCTGGGTGCACAAGGACTGAGGGTCAGTAAAGTGATTAAAAGCCAAATGTCTAACTGAATAGGGAAAAGAAGTCAAGAGAGTTGATAAGGCAGAGATGCTAAAGGGCTACAGTGCTCAGATTCAGTAGCAGATGAGAACAGCCATTAAAGGTTGGGATCAGAATGGGGCATTTCAATTTACTCTCCCAGAGACTCCTGTTTCTTATGACAAGGTTATGTGATGTGGTCATGGGAAGAAAGTGGCTGAAAAACTAGGGACAGAGGCCAGCCTTGAGGCTCAGGCAGGGATGCGCATGTTAAACCATCACACCTGTTTCTTTGGAAATAAACTACAACAGAGGCACAGAGGAGGACCAAACTATACCGTAGTAATTTGTTGGATTTTCCATTGAAAGCAGGGAGGACACATGCTCATGAATTACTGATGGTGCCTGGCAGGTGGCTGGATGGGTGAAAGAAGAGGGAAGAGGTGCCCGGCAAAGAAGCACAGGTATCTCCAGAGTATGAGTATGCCATCACATTAGCCAGAAAGAACAAGAGCCCTCAGCTCAATCTCCCACATACCCAAGAACCTTGACCCGAAGAAAAGGTCAAGGACTGTGACCCAGGTGGTAAAACCCATTGTAAATGTTGGACTCCATTTTACATTTGGTTTTAAAAATCTTACTCCAGGGGCTGGAGAGATGGCTCAGGGGTTAGGAGCACTGGCTGCTCTCCCAGAGGACGTGGGTTCATTTCCCAGCACTCAAATGGCAGCTCACAACTGTCTGTAACTACCGTTCCAGAGATCTGACACCTTCATACCAATGCACATAAAGCAAAATAATTTTTTAAAAAATCTTACTCCAGCTTATGAGTTACTTTAGCTTAGCAATGGAGTTAGAGACTTACAGCATGCAGCCAAAGGAAATGCTCCAGGCCACTCTGGGACCGCTGTGCTTCCCTCTTGTTAAACATGTATCTCGTTCAATTTGGCCACGGTTCATGCTTTAAATGTGAGCACAGGAACAGATACAGAAGGCTGAGGAGACACTAACTAGCAAGGGAAGAGAGGCAGTGAGTGGTGAACGTTTTGCATTTCACGGGCCATATTTGATGGCTGTACTCCCTATTGTCCTATAAGCATTTTTACCCCTCTGAAAATATGTCTACCTAAAACTTCATGTGGACCTAAAACACAGTGTTTGAAAGTACAAACATTACATCTAATTTGTTGGATAAATATAGAATAGCAATGCTTTTTAACTGCACTTATGTTCTACAGTAGGTACAAATTAGTCAATTTTTAAATTATTACTATTATTTTGAGATAGGGTCTGTGTAGTCCTGACTGTCCTGAAACTCATTCTATAGACCACGCTGACTTCAAATTCAGAGCCACATGTCTCTGGCTCCTGAGTATTGGGATTAAAGGCCTACACCATAGCTGCCAGCTCTTTTAGCAACTTAACAAAGCTTTTTTCCTGCTGAATAGCTTGGAGCATAAAGACTTCAAATTGTACCCAGCATCACTTCATAACCTTTCTAAATATTAATTTGAGCACTGTAATACCAACACATATTGATGTAGACAAGCTGGGGGCTGGAGAGATGGCTCAGAGGTTAAGAGCAGCACTATTCTTCCAGAAGTCCTGAGTTCAATTCCCAGCACCCACATGGTGGCTCATAACTATCTATGATATCTGGTGCCCTTTTCTGTATACTATATACATTTAAAAAAATGTATGCAAAGCACTCAGTGCAAAGGCCAGTGCACAGTAATCATCAGATTGCAAGGACTGGCATTTTGGTAGTAGGGATGGAATTCAAGCCAGGTATCTTCATGTTCAATCGCTGTGAAAAGACACTTACCACAGAACTCTTATAAAGGAAAACATTACTTGGGGGAAGCTTACAGTTCTGAGGTTTAGTCCACTATTGTCATGGCTGGAAGCATGATGGCAGGCAGGCACTGTGCTAGAGAAGGAGCTGAGAGTTCTACATCTGGATCAGCAGGCAGCAGGAAAAAGACCCTGGGCCTGCTGGAACCTCAAAACAAGGCCTGCTGGAACCTCAAAGCCCTTCCCTAGTGGGCACACTTTCTCCATCGAAGCTATTTGTTCACAGTGTGACACTCTGAGACTGTGTTTAAAAAGTTAAACCTTGAGTCGTAGAGTCAGTGACAAGCCGTCAAGATGACAAGCCGACCAGGATTAGCCATAGAGAAGCCAGGAATTTGGGCAGAAAAGAGGACAAAGAAGGTAAGGGCAGGACTAGAGTCTGGTTCGAGCTTTTTGGTTTGGGGATGAATGAAGAGAAATGTCTCTTGCTGGATCTCTGCCCCAAAAATAAGGTCAGCTGGTTGTTTCTTGGCTTCTATGATCTAGCAGGTTTTCACCCCAACATCTGACTTCCACAGCTTTGTTGGTGAATAGAATGATACTTAGTTTAAACCTACATATTGTAGCCATGGCAGAGCCAGGGACACAGGATTGAAAGGCCCCCCAGGCCATGGCCTGATTAGTTGAAAGAGCATTGACTGAAGGGCTGTGGGGCTGAAGACAATAATTATAGTATCAGTAGATTCATGAGCAGGCACTAAGCTTACAGGAAAACCACACCTTCTAATAGTGCCACTCGCTATGAGCCCCTGGGGGCCATCTTTATTCGAACCACATTAGGCAACTGCCCTACCTCCGAACTGTCCCCCACCCCACTCTGTAAGCATTAAGATTAGAAGTGCACAAGAGCTAAACTTTAACTAGGACCTTTGTTCCAAAGCAGCGTCTCACATTCAACTAGTAGAGAAAAAGACAAATGACAAAAAAATAGGTAAACAAAAGGATAAATTTATTTTAAAAATTCCAGGTGATGTCCCAATGTCAGTGAGTGGTTCCATTTCTTTTACCTTCCATCAACTACATTCCATTAGAGTTGTTCAGTAAAAAACAAGACATGTGAATGCCCCAAAGTCAAAAACACTAACTTACCTCTGGCATGCAATACTTGTTAAGGAAGAAATACTTCCCCAAATGGTTACTACAGTCTTTGCTAAACTTCAGTTAAACAGAATCAAGTCCATGGGTATTCCAGCTAACAGCCTGGCAACCTAAGCTCATGGTTCCAGAGCCAACAGAAAACAGTTCCCTTTCTTCAGCAATTTCAAGAGACCCTGGCCACCAATACATCACCTCCCTGACCTCTTGAAAATACAAAATATTACTTTTGATGAAATCCTTTATATTCTATCTAGAAAAAAATTGTTAAGTTGATACTTAGAAGAAATCTTATTTCTAATAATTTCCCACAACTATTTGATAGACTCATACATCTTAAACTTAGTTTATACAAGTTTTTTTTTTTTTTTTAAGATAATCATTTTCAGGTGGAAAATGTTATCACACTTGTATTTTTAAATTCTGCTTTATATAAAAAATGTAGAAACATCACACTGTCAGACATCATTCTGACCATCCTTATTATAGATGTGCCAGTCACATTTAACAAGGTTACAAATACAAAACATTTTTCTTCTTGGATAAATCTATGTAGGTGACAAAAAGCCTCTCTCCTCTTTAGCAGGAGTCATTGGTTGGACAGCTTTATGATTTCAAAGCAGCTGTTAGGGACACAGTATTTGATCCCCTTTCTTGCTGTAAGGTCACTGCAATGCTCCAGTGGTATCTGTTGGCACTCCATCATTATCTCAACCATCTAGGAATTACTGGCAGCTCCCATGACAGGCATAGTGGGATGGGAGTGACAGAGAATCCATCCTAGATCTTCCCTGTAGATTTGTTTATATAAATTATTGTGAATCTATACAAACTCCACTTACAGCTTTAAATCAGTACTATGCAATACACTACTATACTATTACAAAATACCTTTTCTGTAATTGCACTGAAATTTTATTGGTTTTTTTTTTTTTTAGGCTTACTTTAGCATTATTCCAAATGCCAACAACCAGATATTTCAAACCCCAAATATAAAGTCAGTTTTCTGAAATTAGTTATTTGAGTTAAAAAGAATTCTGTAGGAATACTGACCCATTTCATCTAACTTTCAAAATAGTAAAATCAAAAGATTTTTTAAAAAAAGAAAGAAAAGAAAAACACCCACATCTGCTATATGTAACAAAAATCTTTAAGTTGCCAAACTATTGCAAGATCATGAGTCAACAGACCTATGAAACCACACAGGACAAAGTGGGAAGACTGTGGTTTTCACAAAAACACAGTTCTCTTTGCCCTGGTGGTTATAAGAAAAATGGAAAATCTGCCTTTGAATCATGCAGAGAGTTAAATAAATTTTACTTTCTCTAAGAAACTAAAATGTTTCTTATTCAGCAATTATAAATACTCATGACACTCAAACTATTTGTGGCCAGTTTTTTATGCTTTTGAGATTAGACTGAATGGTCGTTAACAGTAGATTATGTATAAAATATTATTTCTGGTATTTGTCCATCTTCTATTGAAGTGCCATTATTATTGCCAGGGGAGCTGAAAAATAAAAAAACAGTCTTGCTTGCAGCAGGGGTCTCATGTACTACTTTCTTCAGTCCTTTTGTGCCATAATGAGAATCTGGACCCTAAATGAGAATAAAATGGTTTAGTGACTGTAATCTAAGAAGCACTTAATGTGTTTTGATTTGACTGGTCACTATAGATCCAGCATAAAATTCATTCACTCACTTAATGAAATATGAAGTTTTTGCTTTAAAACCATTTAAAATACCAATTAACAACTGTGGAAAGGTGCTGTAGGATATTGCTTTTGTTCAGTATAAAGAGCTGTTGCTCGCATTGGTTTAATAAATGCTGATTGGCTAGTAGAAAGTATAGGCGGGTCAAACAGACAAAGAGAATTCTGGGAAGTGAAAGAGCATGGTGGAGATGCCATCAAGACAGAGAGGAAGACAAAAATGCAGTACTGAAGCACAGGTACCAAGCCACTTGGCTAAACATAAATAGAATCATGGATTAATTTAAGAGTTAGCAAATAGGGGCTGGAGAGATGGCTCAGCGGTTAAGAGCACCGTCTGTTCTTCCAGAGGACCTGGGTTCGATTCCCAGCACCCACATGGCAGCTAACAACTGTCTGTAGTTCCAGTTCCAGGCAAACACCAACGCAAATAAATAAATAAATAGTTTTTTATATATATATATATATATATATATATATATATAAAAAAAGAGTTAGCAAGTAATAAGCCTGAGCCATAGGGCAAACAGCTTGTAATTAATATAAGATTTTGTGTTTTTATTAGGATTGCTGGTCTGAACCTCAAGGCTAGGCCAGGCCAGAAACTTCTGACTACAGAAAGGTTCTAAGGAAACAATTATTTTATCTTCTGTGGAAAGTTCAATTCCTTTAAACAAAGGAGCAGTTCTTAGGAAAAACTTCTCTCAGAACAGTGTGGTGCTGGGCAGCACTTAAAACAGTGGAATATTTTAGCCTTGCTTCCTTGTCCTGTTTCTAAGAGACTTCCACACCATGAAAGCCAGGTCTCCCGGGTGAGTAGAGTGGGCGTGGCCCGGAGCTGAGTGGCTCTTACCTTGAGTGTTGCGCATGCTGTGTAACACACATTGGGCAGGATCTCTATAGGTTCTTTGAACATGACCCTGAATGTGTTAGCAGTCCCGTCACAACTAAATCCAGTATCATTTTGTCCCAAGGTTTGCTTTTTCTCATATTCAATGATCTGTGATTTTTAAAAGAGAAGCAATATGTAAGTTAAATCGTAACAGTCTTGTAGAAAAGAACATGAAGCCTTTAGAAGCTGTGACATAGACTATAACCTTTCCATACTCTAATTTTTCTCTCCTTATCTCTAATTATCAAAGATGCCTTTTTTAAAGCATTTGATGATCAGAATGAGAATGCTGAAGAATCCATCTTAGATCATCCATGTAGATCTATCAGTTACTGTGAATTTATACAAACTGCACTTACAGCTTTCAAACAGTCCTATGCAGTACTCTCTCACTCATGCATCACTGTAAGAAGGGGGAGGGCATCCACGGCGGGGGCTTGGGGTAGGAGAGGGCTTTCGTACAACATGTAGTCTGGTCTATGGACTTAAATGTGAACTTGAGCAGGACATGGCAGTGCAGGCCTTTAATCCCAGCACTAGGGAGGCAGAAGCAGATGGATCTCTGAGTTTGAGGCCCCTCTGGTCTACAAAGTAAGTTTGAGTGTAGCCAGGGTGGCCACACAGAGAAGCCCTGTCTTTGGTAAGCGGAGACTCGGTCTTGAGACACTGGAGGAAAAGAACCTTTTCCTCCTCGCTCAGCCCATGTCTTATTCACAGGACAACTTCTCAGCATTTTCAGTTTCAGTATTTATTGAAATTAAAATGTCCTTAGATGCCCTGCCATGTCTTTGACTAATTTCAATTAGTTCTAAGTGATATATGGGGACAGTAAGGGACACCCTCCAGGAGAGTCAAGCCAACAGAGGCTATATGCAGGCAGTGACAGTTAGGATGACACAGAAGCTGGACAGAGAGGAAAGCACTGTTAAAGAGGAGAGACGCTCCAAGTCTGAGCTCACCACGTTACTAGAAGGGCTTCCACACAAGGGCACAATGCCCTACAAGCCCACCTTTCTGCAAACAGTCTAGGAAAGAGTACTGAAATGGGCACAGGCCACCTAGAGCTGAGGTCCCAACACTGGTTCCTCTGCAGGGGAAGGCGGGCAAGAGGAGTTCCCGCGGTGCTCTTGCCCTGTCCCCTGAGCAGGCCCTAGTTACACAGGTGTGTGCAGTCCACGAAAACTAAACCATACATGCCATGTACTAGTATAACCTGCCCCGCCTCCCTTTAAAGACACGGCCTAGCTGGCCTGGAACACTCAGGGCTGAGATTAAGGGTGCACTACCATGCTCAGTGAATATAGCTTTCAAGTATCTATTACCAGTTAATTAAAAAAGAGGTCATACCTATAAAATTAAAATCTCTAGAAAATACCACTACTCTAAACCAAGGTGCCATTATTAGCATATGGAGTTATTTTCAACACTTTGTATCAATTACCATCAATTTACATACTTGCTGCTTCAATACTGCTGTCCCATGAGATTTTGAAGGGCTGAGATTAAATGGGATGGGGGTTTGAGTGATATAGTTCCAAAGTCCAAAACTTTTTTCTTTTGGTTTTTTGAGACAGGGTTTCTCTGTATCACAGCCTTGGCTGTCCTAGAACTCTCTCAGTAGACCAGGCTTGCCCTCGAACTCACAGAGATCCACCTGCCTCCGCTTCCCGAGTGCTAGGATTAAAGATGCAGGACCAGCTTCATGTGCTCCTTCCATCCAAGTCTGGGACTTTCATCTGTTAGCTTGTACTAACAGATGAGCCAAAGTAGTGCCTTCAGAGTACATGGTTTTTATTTTAGGAGGAAGATAAAGTGGATCTCAAAAAAACCAAACCAAGACACAACACATAAAGATCAATTTTCACAGAAAAAAACCCAAAAATCTCCCTTAATGATTGCTGATTTTTTTTATTAATAGATTAAAATGTTTAATAAGTGAAAAAAAAAATCAGCTTTTTTTTTTCTCCTAGTGCCGGGCCTGCAGGAATGCATGGAGCTGCAGTTGTGGGTTTCTGTTCCGAAGGATGGGGTTTGTGAAAGTTGTCAAGAATAAGGCCTACTTTGAGAGACACCAAGTGAGATTCAGAAGGCGGCGAGAGGGTAAAACTGACTGTTATGCTCGTAAGCAATTGGTGATCCAAGACAAAAATAAGTACAACACACCCAAATACAGGATGATGGTTCCTGTAACAGAAATATCATCTGCCAGATCACCTATGCCCGTATAGAAGGGGATATTATAGTCTGCACAGTATATGCCCATAAACTGCCAAAATACGGTGAGAAAGTCGGCCTGACACATTATGCTACAGCCTATTGTACTGGCCTGCTGCTGGCCCACAGGCTTCTCAATAGGTTTGGTATGAATAAGATCTATGAAGACCAAGTGGAGGTGACTGGAGATGAATATAATGTGGAAAGCACTGATGGTCAACCTGGTGCCTTCACATGCTATTTGGATGCAGGTCTTACCCGAACTACAAAGGGCAACAAAGTTTTTGGGACCCTGAAAGGAGCTGCGGATGGAGGTTTGTCTATTCCTCATAGTACCAAGCGATTCCCTGGTTATGATTCCGAAATCAAGGAGTTCAATGCAGAAGTACATCATAAGCAGATCATGGGCCAGAATGTTACAGATTAGATGCGTTATCTGATGGAGGAAGACGAAGATGCTTATAAGAAACAGTTCTCTCAGTACATAAAGAACAACACTACTGTAAGGATTTCCAAAGCTTGCAGTCACCTGGAATGTAATAGTGTCAATCATGCCCCTGGGTGTGGCGATGCAAACATGGGCCCACCCACCCCTTTGAAGAAAGGGCTCACACGAGTCCCGTCCCCCCCCTTCTTCTCTCTGCTCCCTTCTGCCCCATCTCTGCCTGCTGCTGTAATAAACTCTCGTGTGCTACTCCCGGTGTTGATATTCCATTCATGTGCCACGTGCAAAAAACTAACAATTACTCCAGACACGGAGGAGATGTATGAGAAAGCTCATGCTGCTATCCGAGAGTCCAGGCTATGAGAAGAAGCCGAAGAGTAAAGTGAAGAAGAAGAGGTGGAACCGCCCCAAAATGTCCCTTGCCCAAAAGAAAGATCGGGTTGCTCAAAAGAAGGCAAGCTTCCTTAGAGCTCAGGAATGAGCTGCTGAGAGCTAAAGCAATTTTCTATGAAGACTTTTTTCATAAAGATAATAAACTTATTGACCAAGCCAAAAAAAAAAAAAAGTCATCTCTGCTACACTAGATTTCCCTTTCTATGTTACAAGTCTCTGGAATGAGGACCCACACTGGTATTGAGAAAAGCTCTAAAGACTGGAGAGATGAGTTAGCAGTTAAGAAAACTTAGTGCCCCTGCAAAGGACTGGGTTCAGTTCTCCATACCCACATGGAAGCTCACAGCTGTCTCTAACTTCCGTTTCCAGAAGACCCAATGCCTCCTCTGATCTCCTTAGCTTCTTGAATGCATGTGGGGCACATATATACCTTCAGATATATACACATATACACAAAATGAAATAAATACTTAAAAGAGAGAAAGCCCCCTAAGTGCTTCTAGTAAAACTTAAAGGTGCTAGGGAATTAGCTTAGTGAGCCAAGTACCTGCTGTACAAGATGAGATCCCTAGCAGCTACAGAAAATTTGGGTGCAGTGATATACACCTGTAACCCCAGAGATGGAGAGGTGAGGTGGAGACAGAGACAGGTGGATCCCTGGTGCTGACGGGACAGACTGTCTCAAACAAGAAGACAAAGAATGCTGGGAAGTAGTGGTGCATCGTTTTAATCCCAGCACTTGGATGCACAAACAGGTGGATCAAGGCTAGCCTGGTCTACAGAGCTAGTTCAAAGACAGCTAGGAGTACTCAGAGACACTGTCAGGAAACAAAACAAAACAACCAAGAAAATGGAGAGTGTTCCTGAAATTATTGGTGGTGCAAACCTTTAATCCCAGCACTGGCAGACAGATGTCTGTGAGTTCAAGGCCAGTTTGCTCTATATAGTGAATTCTAAGAGAGAGACTGTCTCCAAAAAACGAAGATAACACCTGAAGAATGATACCCAAGATTGTCTTCTGGCTTCCACACTCATGCATGTACATAAACATGTGCCTGTGCATAGATCAACACACATAACCCCATACACTGCATGAAACTAATTTTCTCCTTTTCTAGCTGTCACAGAACCAGATCTTTTACTTGCTGTAATAACAAAGACTACAAAGTAGCAACATTTTAAAAGTATGCACTGACTTCAAGGTTCAAAGTTTTTACTACTAAAGAAAATATAGTGTAATATTTATAAGGCATGTTTTTGCTTTACTGATAAAAGCCTAAAACATGCTTTACTTCCTTTTCTCATATTTTTGTAGTTTATGTACAAAATATAGGCACAATATTATATAGTTCATAAATAAAAATATAACACTGATGTGTTTTCAAAAATAATTTTACTTGACAGGGTATGCAATTCAAAGGAGAACAGTAGTTCGTTGGGAAGAACAGAAGAAGCGAGGTGGAGCAGCCCTAAAGAACAGCGCAGAGCAGCATGGGACACAGCCCTGCAGTCCTAGTACTACAAAGACACAAGCAGGAGGGTGGTAAGTGCAGACCATTCTCAGATGCAAGAGCCCGTCACAATACAACAAACAACACAACAAAAACATGTAGCAGTACTTACTCAGACACTCCTAAATCAGAAGTGTTTGAGGTAGTATCAAGTAATGAGACAGTTTCAAAGCACCCAAGTTCAAGGAACATGAAAGGGCAGAAGGGTATTTGAAATCAGGAATTACTGTAAGCTACAAATAGTAGCTCCAGGTATGCTGATACTTCTATTGAGGACCCCAATTTCCTAAATCACAAATTTTCCAACAACCACAAAACAGAAATGGTTTAAAATATTAGTGCTGCTTCCTGATTCCTTTGACAATGACAATGGAATCTGGGTTTTCATCAGGCAGTGTTTATTGCAAAGTTGCTGCTATATCTCAGGATGGTAACAGGAATGGAGAGTACCTGTATATTCACTTGATAATCCGTGGGCCCATGAATAGATCCATACAAACCAAATCCAACTACAGAGATTCTTCTGTTAACTGTGAACCTGTGAGAAAGGATCCCATTACAAAAAAACATAGACAATTCTCAGTGTTCATATTTTGAAGATTATAAGTTTTTAAAAGTGTTAACTGGATTTTACTTACAAAAAGAAAATTATCATAAAAGACCCTTGTGAAAATATCATCTTCACTGTCCACAAATCCTAATGTAAACTGAAGAGGAACCCAGGTTAGGTTTGTTCTGTATAGTCAAAGGGCTGTAACCTCAATACCTGCTTTTATTATAATGGTTAGTTCTGTGCTACACTCATCCATATCTCCCTAATGAACATTCTGGTCACTAAGATCAAAGTCCCAAACTTGGACATTTAATAATTTCAGTAAATACTCACCGAGAGCCTATTGTATTCAGTCACTGTGTGTGGCTAGTCAGAAAACAATAGTGAACAAAACAGTTTCTATCCTTGCCACATGGGAGATAGTGATAAACAAGAAACGAAGGGATAAATAATAACTGTAAATTGTGGTAAGAGTTGTAAATGCACTAAGCAATTGGTGTACATGGGTCGAGACAGATACCAATTCACATTGGTGGATTTGAATAAAGGCTCCACAAAATAATTAGCAAGTCTAGTTTGGTACAATAGTCAAGAAATACTGATCTATCTTACTTCACTTACTGTATGTGTAAAAACTGATGTTAAATACAAAGGCAGGTGAAAAGACTGTATAGTCATTATAGGTAATCTGTAATTCTCAGCATTTTCAGCTAGTTTCTATCACTATCACTACTACTGGCACATCACTACAGTTTCATTCGTAAGTACTTCCTTATGTGCTGAACCCTAAACTCAATTTCTTACTATAACTCACCTCCTTTAAATAGCACATCAGCCCTATACATCAGTGAACTATTTTTATTATCCCAAGTTTTTATAGTCAAAAAAATAAGCTTTAATCACTATCATAGTCCAAACTACCTAGGAAGTCAAAGCAGGAAGGAGGGGAACTTGTACTCGCAAGATCAAAACCATCTGGACAACACAGGAGGAGGAGAAGGTGTTGGGAGCTCAAAGATAAAGGTCATGCACACAGAGCACCAGGAAAGCCATGATAATGTATGATTTAGAGTGGAAGCGTCTTGTAAAGTTCTCATCATTTCCTTAGAGTAAACTGACACAAGCCAAAGGCACTCCTTAGGCTTTACGATCTTTGTCAGACTGCTTCAAACGAAGTCTCACATCTGTCATTTAAACTGCACAGTGGTTGGCACATCAAACTCCTTACCAGACAGTAATCTACTCCAGGTTCACAGAGGTCCACATCATCCCAGTCTGTTGTAGTATGTTCAAAGCTTCCTTTTTGTTTAATGTTAAAACTTTGATTCATATGAATACTGCATAGGATCAGTAAGGATCCAGTCCAGTGGCTAATCCTTCCTGCTGATCCCATCCTAAATGCTCCTCTGGCCTCATGGTTCTACCTATAGAGTGTGACCCACAACACTCCTTATAGACTCACTATTCTCTTTCATATTTGAGTTGTTCCTCTCTTTTTTAGAAGAGAATTTATTCTTCCAGATTAACTTTATATTTTCGTAGGCCACTCCTCTATCAAAAGCATGGGACTTCCGACAGGAACTTTCTAACATATTCACGTTAATTAGAAAGTTAACTTTATCCTTATTAAACTGTGATTCCAGCCAAAGTTCTCTAGATTTACACATAAGCACTGTTTGCTGGACATTTCAGAGTTTAATCCTACTCTATCACAGTAATGTTCAACATAATATATAACTGACTACAATATGATAAAATATATGTTTAAAACGTTACTTACTCAATATAGCTCAGTTTTTTTTTTTTACATGTAAAGCCTTGGGTTTTCTTATTGTGGCAGTGTAAACATCAGCTAGACCACACTGGTCATTATGTGTGCAGTAAGTGGTTTCAGTACATTTACATCACTGTACAACCATCGCCACTGTTCATGTTTGTATTTTTATTTTAACAGTATTTAATAATGGCAAGAATAATCTCAAATTCCCATTTTTAAGCAGCAATTATTATTTTCTTAGTTTCACTAGGTTTTTAGTAAGGTTCTCTTCACCCTCAGGTGACACTACAATTCCTGTGATGTACAGAACACATTCCCATAACCAAGAATCACAAAATTCATGAAAGGAAATATTCAGTTGTAACTGTAAGCTATAATCTTATTTTATTTACAAACCGAAGATACTTAGTGCAATTTCACTGATTTCCATAAAAAGCAAGTAAAGAAACTCTTAGACATTTACTATAGCCATTGGCAATTATGTGACTTTTTATACAAACGTAAATTTATACCCATACATGCCTATGTCATATGTGAAGATACACACAGACACCCCATCTACCTTCCACTTAAATCTTACAAATGGCTCATCCTATACTATTAACTTCATTTTACAGAAGAGCAATTGGAGCCCAGGCATCCAGTGACTTGACCAAGGCTGCCCTACTAACAGGTCCTTCACCTGGACCTAATCCTTCAGCTCAGCCCAGAGCGGTTTCACTGCCTTTACCTTTTTCATCTCTGTAAGAAAGCTGAAACAGGAAGGCAGAGCTTCAGCTTGACTGGGAACATGTAACTAAAGTCTCTGGCAGAAAAGGACTAAAAAAAACCTGAGTAGTGACTTTAGAATTCGAAACATCTTCAGCCAGTGTAGTTGAAATATGGAGATATGAGTGCATAGAAATGACTCAACTTTTATCAGATGTAAGGTATTAACATGTGTTACCAAGGTATTCACATGCTCCCACTCTGTAGCTGACACGTATGTGAGCACACATATATTGAGATGCACATTTCAGTTTGCCTTTTAGTGTGCTACCTACCAACAATCTGTATACTGAAGTACTGATTTTACTGTTAGCTTCATTGTTCTGCCTATAACTTCTATTATCAGCTGTATTTATTTCTCTGCATTACAGATAGGCCATTTATCCCCTAAAGAGTAACACTATGAATTTCATTTTAAGTCAGTAAAAGAATAAGTACAAAATATTTGCTTGGTATTTGCTTGGTAGAGGTGGCCCATGCTTTTAATCTCAGCACTCTTGGGAGACAAGAGAAAGGCAGATCTCTGTGAGTTTGAGGCCAGCCTGGTCGACAAAGTGAGGTCCATGACAGCCAGAGCTATTACACAGAGATACCCTGTCTCAGGAAAAAAATAAAATAAAATGTCTACAGAAAAACTGAGTTTCCTAGAGCTATGAGCTAAGGTACATCCAGAAATAATGAAAAAGACCTCTTCCTTTCTGATTCTATAGAGCTGTAATTTATAACCACGTCAATGACTGCCGAAATTCAGCAAAGGTGGGCGTTAGCTCTAGCTGGAGTTTCAGATCCTAATTTCTCTTCAATGGCCAATCATTGTTAGTGAAATGTTCTCTATTAATAGTTATCACCAGGTACAAAGGTAAAATTTTACCAAAGGCACGTCTACCCCCCCTCTATAGGGAGCACTGTTTTCATGTTGTCGCCTGCAGTGATAACAGTATTAACACACTGACACTGAGCTGCTGCTTCACTCCCCAAACACACCCCATCTGTTCTCATGGCACTGGGACTGTCCTGTTAAGGAACAGTGAGCATGTAGACGTTCCTCTATATGGTGAGCTGGATCCAGAATGTGTCTCATTCAACTCATATCTGAATTTTGCTTCCCTTAGTGACTAATCACATGGTATTTTCTTCTTTCAGTGCTCAAGGAAACTCTGTTCCTTGAACGTTTGATAAAAAACTCACCTGTAAAAACTCTGTGAATGGACAGTTCTCTGATAACTTTTAATTCTTCCCAGGGTAATTGGTCTACTCAGGCTTTCCTCTTCGGTCAATTTTGAAAACTTATATTTGCCTATAAAATGATCCATTCCATCAAGATGTTCAATTTATCCAGCACAGAGTAAACCCAGAATTAAAGTAAAAATTTCAGCATATGATAGTCGCATTTTGATTTCTAAATAGAAATTTAAGAACTGCTTCCTCTAGAATGGTTTGTTTTATTGATCTTTTAAGGAAAACAAATTATGAATTCATCTGTTTTCTATTTTTAACTCATGACTTTTTCGCTTGCCTATTTAATTTCTCTAGTGCTCTTGCTATGTCCATTTTCTCCTTCCTTGGATTAAAAACTTCAATCATTTGTCCCTACTCTTATTTGCTGAAAGCAGTTAATAGTTTTTCTTTGTGGGCAGCTTTGGCCTCATCCTGTATTAAGCAAACTATAAACTGAAATGCTGGCTAACTGCCTCTCACAAGATGAGGATAAGGGCTACCCACTAACTGCCAGCCTCCCCCACATCCGTACCCACACGCCATCCTCCAGATACCTGATTCTATCACTTGTCCCGCTGTACCCCCAGCGGCTCTCTACTTGCTGGAATCTATTGATGCAGCATTCCTTTCCTCTGAGGCAGCATCGTGGTCGGTCAATGTATTCTACTCGGGGTTTAGGATTGACGGTAAAATGAAGAAAGAGGTTTACCACTTCACGATCTGACAGGATTCCAGACTGAGCAGGACCTGTAGAAAAAAAAAAAAAATAGGCTTAAGCATAGATAATTTTAGCATACATTTGAAGTTTTGATCAATCCTTTTGAAGCTAACCTGAAAGAATGTGTTAGGATAAGTGAGGGAACTCCACCATAACAGAAATAATTTTTTGTCTTCTCTCCTAAGTAGACTTCCATGCAACAAAAGAAACATTCTCTCTGTGGCAAACCATCTCCAGGACAGACAGTACTATGACCCTCCAACGCCCACTTCCTACTTGCCTGAAGCCATAATTTGAATAAGGGACATTTCAGCACAGAAAGACAGGGAATAAAGCTTTATTTCTGGGATTTAAAAGCTAGCAGGTGAGAACTATGATTGGAAAAGCTATGGAAATAGAAAAACTACACAGTACAGTTTATCAATTCACTGTTTCTTATTGAAGAAAAATGTGAAATCCTTTATTTAAACTTACCAGCATGAATGCTTCCCCTCATAAAAGAGTCCAGGAGATCCCTTGCAAAGCCAGTAGAAGCAATGGAGTAAGAGACTTCAAAATACTAGAAATCTGAGTTAAGAAACTTACTGACTTTAAAACACAGAATTTTAAAATTCTGTATGAAAGCCAGATGTGCTAGTGTATGCCTGTAATCCCAAATTTGGGATGCACAAGAAGATGAATTTCTGTAAACTCAGGATTAGCACACTATACATAGCAATTTCCCAATCACAGTGGCTGTGTAATGAAACCCTGATTCAAATAAACAAATTTAAAAATCACATACAAATGACAAAGTGTATTGGCTAGTTTATTACTTGTGACCTCCGATAAGGAAGGTATAAAACAAGCAATCAAGAGAGAGGACAGAAGGTAGGTAGACAGAACTGAACCTATGCACCACGACACAAAATGAAGACGAACATCTCCTCCAGGTGGATTAAAAAGTTAAGGACAAGGGCTAAGGAGATGCCTTCGTCTGTAAGTTGATCCCCAACCCCACACAAGAAACCAGGGATGGTGGTGCATATGCAAAATCCTAGCACTGGAGAGGCAGAGCCAGGCAGAGTCCAAGTGAGAGATTGACTCAAAAGAAAACCAATGTGGATAACTTCCTAAGGAACACCCAAGGCTGACCTCTGCCTCTATGCATTTGTGTATAATATCAACACACACACATTTTTTAAGGTTAAAAACACATAATAATTCAAGCCTATAACAAGAGAAATTCCCTTAGTTGAAAAGAAAGTTTCTACTGGGTGGTTGTGGCACATGCCTTTAAGTTAAATATTAGTAAAATCTCCTAAAATTTGCAGGCAAATGGATGGACTTGCAGAATATTCTCCTGAGCGAGGTATCACAAACTCAGAAAGATAAGCAGGGGATGTACTCACTCATTAGTGGTCTCTAAACAAATGAACAAGAAAAAAGCCAAGCATGCCCAAGCTGCAAACCACAACCAATGAACAGCTTGGGATCAGAAACACCCTGGACTGACTCTTCAGATCCCACTCCACCTAAAGGAACACCTAACTCACTCTTGAGGGAGGGGGGACAAAACTGGATCTGCCAGGAGTGGAGACTGAACTAAGCAATAGTGGGTCAGTGGGACCATGGGACTGTCTGCTGCCTGCCCAGGGAATGGATGGGGAGTTGTGGAGAAGAAAAAATGACCTGATGTGCAGGAGGGGAAAGGGACCTTGAATAATGATATACAGGGATAGAAAGCGTGACTTCTTTGTTCATAATAATAATAATAAAAAGTATACAGAAAAAAAATTAGTAAAATCTTTTGTACTGCATGAGAAATTTTACTTTGAATTTTTTAATTTTTAAGATTTAACTTTAATATCTCATAAGTATGTAGTATAAGTAACTCACTAAAATAGTAGAAAATACTAATTTTTTCTTTAAAATTGCTTACCTTTTCTTGCTTTTCACTAAAAAATAGTAGTAAAGAAAAAGTTTAGCAAATAAGAAAACAAAATACCAGAAACCACTTGGTTCCTCCAAAAGAAGGGGGAGAAAGAAGAAAACAAAATCCAGCACCAACCCTCAGCTCAGTCAAGAACAAGCAGCAAGATGGTAAATCCAATGTACCAATGACCTACTGGAAGTAGAGAATAATGATGTAGATTTGGATGCCTTACAAACACACAAACACAGAGAGAGAGAGCTTACAAGAACATAACTGATATGCAAAGATAATGAAAACCTATTTTAAAAATGGGGAAAAACATAGAACACAGGTCGGGATAAGTATAGCACATAACTACTCTTGGAGACTCAGTTTGATTCCCAGGTCCAAGGGGACCCAACATCTCCTTGGGCATCCACACTCATATACATATACCTCTCACACACGTGTAGTTAAAAATAACTCTTTAGAAAATATAGAATACAAAAAAGCTTTTTTAAAAGACTGTAAAACTACATTAGTGTCAAAGATGCAAAAAGTTTTGCTAGATTTAAAGTGGGATATGTCATAAAGATAAAGGAATAAATCTAATGAAAGTACTTTTGAAAACTTAATGTTCCTAATGATCTTAAAATCTAGAATATACAAAGAAAATATTTATGGAACCAAATGGGAACAGATTTTCAACCAAAACCAAACACTTGAACCTATTTCTCTTAGCAACTGACAAGACAAAAGGATACAGTAGATACATACAAATTTTGAACAGTATTTTTAGAATATTTATTTTATAGATACAGGATTAATCATGTATAGAACTCATCAGATTTTTCTGTACTTAACTAGAAATACATTCACTTTAGTACATGGATATTTTTTAAAACTGGATGTGTTGGGACATAAGGCAAGTCTCAACAAATTTCAAAGGACTGAGATGATACAGAGTTTTCTAACTATACTGAAATTAAGAGAAAATAAAAAATAGAATCATTAAATATTTGAAATTAAAGCATATACCTATAATCACAGTTCTGAAGAGATAACTCTAACAAAAAAAATTAAAATTGGGTTTTTTGTTGTGGCTTCTATGAGATAAACGCAATACTGTGGATATGCTGAGAAATACTGCAAGGGTTAAGGTGAAATAAACCCTTTGCTCCCCAAGTTGTTTCTATTCACAGTTTTCAATCCCACCAATAGAAAACAAACTACCTTCACAATAATACAAATAATTCTTCTTCTTAAGAGAAGAATGTCATGTAAGGAATCAGACTGAAGTTATGTGTCTTAACTTTGTTCTTCAATATTAGAAGAACTTAGTTTTTCCACTCTGGAAACCAGGATGAACTATTCTTGACATTTTCATTCTCAACTTCCTAGTTCTACTCTTACATACTGAACAGAAATATTAACACACACATCAAATGACATGTAGACGGATGTTCTTTTTAATTTTTATTATATGTATGACTGTTTTGTGTGCATGTATGTCTATGCATCATGTGCATCCATGGTGCCCAAAAAGGACAAAAGAGGGTATCAGCTCCCCTGGTGTTGTAGTTACAAACTGTTGGAAACTCCATATGAGTGCTGATCACACACCTGAAATTTAAAATCAGGCCTGTCTCATTTTGATCAGAAGATTAAACCCATAAAGATTTGACCCATAAATGCCAAAAAGATTTGTCCCTATAACCTTGGCAAGGCACTTAATCTTTCTAGTTTACTTCTCTAAACTATAAAATGTGGATGCCTTCTTGATTAGTTTGTATGAGAATTAAATGAAATTATACACAAATGTTATTTATTTGTAACTAGAATTTAGTAAGTCATAGCTTCTATCTTGCTCTGAAAATAGTTTCAATTAGTGATGTCACAGCCTTACCTGCTGCAAATTCCTCAATTGTCATCAGCGGGAACCGGATTAAAGAAAGTGCTTTTCCTAGAACTTTCTGTTTGTTTCCAAAAGTCACAGGCAATTGCTGTCTCTGGCACTCTGCTTCCGCCCAGCGTACAATAGCTCCAAAAAGTCGACTTTCTCGAATACTTAATGTGTCTCTTTCAAGAACTGCACAGAGTGTATCTATAGAGAAAATACAATAACCAAGGACATTTGCTTTTAATAAAATATTATTTATGTTAAGTTCTTAAAGCTCAGATTTAAAAACCACAAAAAACAAAAGCCAACAAAACTACAGATGAGATACTTAAAACTATTAATAAAAAGTAGGATATCCAGGTAAAATGGTGGATTAGCAGTATCATCTGTACAACCCAGTGAAAGAAAGGAACCCAGGATAAAAATAATAAACTTTTTATAAGAGAAAAAGCTGAAAGAAGAAAAAGGAATTAAGACTAAAATTAAGACTAAGATCCTCTGCAAAGCAGTAGCCAAGTGGTTACCACCTGGCGCCCACTGACTAGATCAGTAGTATCTGTTCTTTCCTATGGACACAGACACTGCAATAAT
Source organism: Sigmodon hispidus (assembly GCA_004025045.1). Classification (NCBI taxonomy): domain Eukaryota; kingdom Metazoa; phylum Chordata; class Mammalia; order Rodentia; family Cricetidae; genus Sigmodon; species Sigmodon hispidus. The sequence goes on from PVIH01011613.1 coordinate 63,659, forward strand.
AGTGAACTGAGAGGGATGGCTCAGAGGTTAAGAGCACTGGCTGCTCTTCCACAGGTCCTGAGTTCAATTCCCAGAAACTACATGGTGACTCACACCCACATACATAAATAAATAAATAATACATAATTAAAAAACAAACAAAAAATCGTGAACTGGAGGGTAGACAATCAGGGGCTGGAGACAGTGAGTGAACAGGCAGCCAAGAAACACAGGCTGTGAAGAATTGCAGCAGAGGAGCCTCATGCTGAGATTCTCCAGCTGAGCTCCAAAGTGAACAGTGGAAGCAGCAAGAGTGCTGCTAAACTTGCTGTAGTATCCTTGTGCAGGCAGGTAAGTCATCACAGGTGACTAGGGCTTCCATACCCTAGGCCTCAGTGACAGGAACCCCAAGCATAGAAAGAACAACCAATCTCTCAAACACTAGAGATGACAAGTTGGAACTAACTAGGGGGGTAGAAAAGTGAAGCCCCCACATGTAACCCCTCCCTCACAGCAAAGAACACCAACCTGTTTGAATGACTGAAACTATCAGCCTTCCCTCAATCTGTAGAAGTGGCCACAGAGGATATCAGGTGGGAAGGAGAAGCTATATTCATCCCAATTGGGAATAAGTAATAATCCATGGTCCTAATACTTTCCATTCACTTTAGTGCTCACTGTTAGTCTTTATTTTACTTATTATTTATAATTTTCTACTATGGCTGTTCTATCATCTATCTGGCCTGAACAGGCATTTATCATTCTGATAAACAATTTTCACAAAGTATATGGACAGATCACCATAATAAATAAATAAACCAGTGGCTTTTCTTTTGAACTGTGTTGTATGTTTGCCGCATATACCACAACACATGTGTGGGAAAGATGATGACTTATGAATATCAGCTCTGTCCTTCCACTATACAGGCACCAGGGATCGTAACCCAGGTTACCAGTCTTGGTGACTTTATTCATTAAGTCTTCTCATGGTCCGTTAGTTTTTCTGTACATAATAAACATGTCAAAAAAGAAATGAGAAAAAAAAATCTCATTCACAATAGTTTAAACAACAAAGAATAAAATACCTCTACAATGAAAACTAAAAAACTCTAGAAAAAAATTGAAGGGCATCAGAAAATGATTTTTCCATGGTCAAAGATCAGCAGAATTGATACTATGAAAATGTTATTTGAAATAATCTACATATTTAGTGCAATTTCCATCAAAACTACAATGACATTCTTCAAAGAACTAGCAAAACAACTCTAAAATGCTGCTGTAAGCACAAACTCCTTACACAGTCAAAGAGTAATGTTGGAGGCATCAAACACATGATGCCGAATTATACTACAGAGCCACTGTGGCACAGAACCAGACATGCAGGCCAACTGGACAGAATTTTAAAAAAATGTGAGACATATACACAATGAAACTTTATTTACCCACACACAATAATAATAATAATAATAATAATAATAATAATAATAATAATAAAGTAAAATCTGCTGGGTAGCACATGCCTTTAATCCCAGAAGAGGCAGGCAGATCCCTGAGTTCAAGGTCACCTTGGTCTATAGAGTGAGTTCCAGAACAACCTAGGCTACACAGAGAAACCCTGTCTTGAAAAACCAACCCTCCCCAAGTCATATTTGCAGGAAAATCATCCCATTAAATGAAACAAGATGAACTCTGAATGACTAATATAGTGTTGGCTCTCTTATATGGTCCTAAATTTTCTGTGCATGTATGTATATAACTAGAAAGAGAACCATGGAATAAGAACATGAAGTTAGATCTTAAGGGATTCACTGCAGTGGTGTTAGATCTTAAGGGATTCACTGCAATGGTGTTAGATCTTAAGGGATTCACTGCAGTGGTATTCGGAGTTAAATTAAAAGGCCATCCTGGCTTCCCAAGTGAGAGCTACAGATGAAGAGAAAAGGCATCATTGCCTCGAAGCTGGTCAGAGTATTAACTCAACATGCACTATGTTCTGTTGTCCTTCTGAGCTAGAAATACAGTGGTAAACAAGACAAAGCCCCTGCCTTCAAGGAGGTCACAGTCTAGGAGAGAAAAGCAGACAACCAACACTTAAAAAAAGAGATGAACACACATGGGCTGAAGCGATGGCTTAGAGGTTAAGATCCTGGAAGAGGCTGATCTCCAGAGGTCATGAGTTCAATTCCCAGCAATCACATGGTGGTTCACAACCATCTATAATGAGATCTGGTATCCTCTCCTGGTATTCAGGCAGAACACTGTATACATATTAAAAAAATAAATCTAGGGGCTGGAGAGTTGGCTCAGCGGTTAAGAGCACCGTCTGCTCTTCCAGAGGACCCGGGTTCGATTCCCAGCACCCACTTGGCAGCTAACAACTGTCTGTAGTTCCAGGCAAAACACCAAGGCAAATAAATAAATAAAGTTTTAAAATAAACTCACATTGCTTTGGATCTGGGACAATGAGAATTTAAAAAAATAAATCTAAAAACAAAAACAAAAACACCACTCTAGGCGGTAGCAAACACCTTTAATCTCAGCACTTGGGAGGCAGTGGCAGGTGGGTGGGTCAGTTTGAGGCCAGCCTAGTCTACAGAGTGAGTTCCAGAACAGCCAGGACTACACAAAAAAAGTGGGCTGAAGGCAAACAGAAAGTGTGGGCAGGGCTACCAGACTAAGAGAACAGGAAGAGCAGAGCAGAAATACCACAGAGAAGCCAGAGACACCACAATGAGATACTAGCAGGAGCAGAGGAAAGAAGTTGAAATGCTGCTCTGAGAAAAGGTACCAAGCCACACTGTTAAACAAGATAAGAATCATGGGTTAGTTTAAAAGTAAAGACCTAGCAAGTTATATGCCTGGGCCCTAGGTTAATCAACATAAGATTAATGTGTCTGTGTGCTTCTGCTGGACTGCTGTCTGGGCCAAGGGGCGAGGACAGGAAGTGCAGGCCAGAAACCTCATACTACAGAGATACTTTATCTGACTCTCAAGTAGCAATAAATATGACAAAAATAAATCAGAGTAAAGAAATATAAATTTTGTTTACGTATTTGGTTTAATTACGTAGGTCTGACATAGTCTGTCTCAATTATTCTGTGGGCTGAGAAGTAGGGAGCCTTACAAAGATTCCAGTCAGAAAGAGCAACAAATATAGTCTTGAAATGTAATGGGCCCTGTCCAGTATAAATGGAACAGGAATGAACAAGCAGCAGAAGACAGAGTTGTAGTGAGTCTGAGCTGTTAATTACAATTCTGCTCTCTCATCTTAGAAAGTGACTAGTCTTCTACATACTAGCTTGTCCTGAAGTCAAGGATCTCATGACTGAATTCTGGACAATGAAATAAAGGACAACATAAAGAAACAATTTCAGAGCCAAGTGTTTTAATAAGTGGTTATTTCCCCTCCCACCTGCTAGCAATATAGAGGCAGTAATCAAGCCCTGAGAGCTACCTCCTGACCCTCCTTCTCTGTGGCCCATTACATGAATGTAAAATGACCTTAGTTCTGTGTTTGAGCCAGAATGTACTTTGGGGTTTATTACTATAGCCAAACCTACTCTCTCCTGACTTACACTGGGTCTGATCTAAGCTTTGAAAGAAGTTTGAATTATACTCTTACTGCAGTGGAAACAGAAGTAATACAACCCAACTTTCTATTTATGAAGATTATTCTGAGCTATCCAAATGAGAAAGAATACTTACTGGCTTACACTAGGCAGAAGCAAAAGATAAGAAACAGTCAGATGTGGGATTTGTTTTGAATGTGGAATCATGGTACCTAGTGGTAAGATCGCATTTGGGCACAAATGAAAAAGACTAATATTAAGTTATGGGGTTTAATCTTGAGCAATCAGGTCTAAAAATATTTTAGATTTAAAAACATTTCCTGTTGTGACTGAGAAAAAGGAATACAAAAATTTTTAGGCATCAGACTTCTACAGTCAAAAGAGAACTGAAGAATTCTAACACAGAGAAGAAAATTAACAGTTCTCTTTTGACTGTTTTGTATAAAATATCTTTAAAAAAAATTGTATAAATGAGACAGACAACAGGACATATGAGTTTCAATCCCAAAAGTTAGGGACTTATAAAGGCATATAAAGACATATAAATTCCAGTTCACCATAAAAAAGATAATTTAAAGCTCTGAGAATTTTAGCTGTCTCTCCTCTACTACAAAACAAAGTTCAATTGCTCGCTTCGGCAGCACATATACTAAAATTGGAACGATACAGAGAAGATTAGCATGGCCCCTGCACAAGGATGACAGGCAAATTTGTGAAGTGTTCCAAATTTTTTCTTTGTTCATAATAATAAAATAAAAATAAAAAAAGAAAAAAAAAAAAAAGAAGCAAAGTTCAAATCCTGAGAGGACTACAGGGTCCTCCACCACCTGGAACAACCTGTCAGCAGGTCCCTGACAACACACATACTCCATGCAGTACCACCGTCTCTAACCCTAATGCTGGTATCTTCAAAACACACATACTCCATGCAGTACCACCGTCTCTAACCCTAATG